>JXTC01000086.1:670345-690510 GCA_002914845.1 Trema orientale | reverse complement strand
ACTATTAATTGTAACAACTAATTGGAATTACCCGTTCGCGAAACCAACTAATAAAAGTTCGATGATGTTCATCATGGATCCACTTCTCTCTTTTTCATTTCATTGAGAATTGTGTTTTGATCCAATTTATATGCTCCTTTTAACAAATCATCCCCAAAGTAAACCATTATTATTAAAGAATTCAACATTCAATCAATGAAAATCTAATTCACAATAAAACTTACTCGATGAAAGATTGGACTTCAGCTATATTTTGTAACACAGTATGATATGCTTGGTCTACTTGTTCTTGTTTAACTGTATACACGACACCACCACTTACGCTTTTGTTAACATTTGAAGATGTGGATACTCCGATAGCTTCTACATTTGCCAAATACTCAGAACAAAACTCAACAGCTTCTTCTGCGATATAACACTCTACAATGCATCCTTCTGGCTGGCTTCGATTTCTAACATATCCTTTTAAAATTTTCATGTATCTCTAAAATGGATACATCCATCTCAAATAAACAAGACCACATAACTTCACTTCTCTAACCAAATATACAGTAAGATGTATCATTATATAAAAAAATTAGGAGGAAAAAACTGCTCGAATATGCACAATGTTACAACAAGTTCACATTGTAGTTCGTCTAACTTGGATACATCGACCACCTTAGAACAAATTCTATTAAAAAATAAGCATAATCTAGTGATTGCATATCGAACATTTTTAGGTAATACGGACCCGATCGCTATAGGTAGCAGATGTTGCATTAGTGTATGACAATCATGAGATTTAAGTCCAACTAGTTTCAAATTGTTCATATCCACTAATGTTCTAATATTAGAAGAATAGCCTTTAGGAATCTTCACATTAAATAAAGATTGACACAATTGATATTTTTCTTCCTTTTTCAATGTGAAGCAAGCAGGGGGTAAATATGTTCGCTTCTCCCCCACTCTAGGAGCTAACTCTTTTCGAACACCCATGTCAACAAGATCCATAACGGCACCAATCCTATCCTTATTCTTCCCTGGAATATTTAATAAAGTTCCAATTATACTATCATATATGTTGTTTTCAATATGCATGACATCTAAGTTATGTCTCGGAAGTAAATGTTGCCAATATTCCAACTCAAAAAATATAAATTTCTTCTTCCAACAACTCTTCAGGATTTTTACAATCTTCACATTACTGCGTCTTTTTCTTTTTTTATTGATATCACTTATTTTAACCTTTCCAAGCCTAAATTCAAGCTTATAGACTGTTTCTAGTTTCTCTGTCCCAGTTAAAGGTTGTGGTGCCAATTCAAATTCTTGAGAACCATTAAATACTTTTTTCTAATTTCTGTATACATGTTTGCGAGGTAAAAATCTTCTATAGCCCATATAACTCAATTTTCTAGTATGTGTTAAGAACTGACAACTTGTTTTCTCATCACAAATAGGACATGCTTTATATCCTTTTGTGGAAAACCCAGACAAATTCCCATATGCAGGGAAGTCATTAATTGTCTATAGTAACACAGCCTTGAGTGTAAAATCTTCATCCTTATATGCATCATAGGCTTTCACACCATCATTTCATAAATTGTTCAAGTCATCAATCAATGGGGTTAAATATACATCAATATCGTTACCAGGTTGTTTAGGTCCTGATATTAACAATGTAAGAAGTGTAAACTTTCTTTTCATACACAACCATGGAGGAAGATTATAGATTACAAGCATTACAGGCCAACAACTATATTTGCTACTTNAAATTGCATCTTTAAATTTCTTTCGATATAAAATACAATCATTTGGGCAAGCGTGAATTTTCTCATATTGCATACCCAATGAGCATAAAGTCTTTTTGGTCTGATAAAAGAAATGTGGCATCTCATTATCATTTGGCAATATTTCTCCTAGTAAAGCTAATAAATCTAAAAAACTCTTATCACTCCATCCATGTCTTGCTTTCAAATTATACAATTTCAATAGTGCAGACAACTTTGTAAATTTCGTACAACCAGGATAGATCGGTTTCTCAGCATCATTAAGTAATGATTGAAACTTAATAGGATCTACATTTGTTTCATACTGTGCATCATCAATTATTTCAAAAAGATCATCATTTAAATCTAAGTCATAATCATCTCTTATACTCTTCTTTGATGAAAATTCGATAATTGGAACCTTTTCACCATACCAAATCCATTTTTTATAACTTTGATCTATTCTATTGAAATATAAGTGTTCTTTTATCCTTTTAACACCTATCTTTTGCAAATTTCCACATTTAATACGCGGGCACAGAATTAAATTGGAATCTTTGACATTTTCAATAGCAAACTTCAAAAAGCTATCTACTCCCTTTCTATACTTGGTCGATAGTCTGTCTGCCAATATCCATTCCTTTATCCATTCTAAGCACAATTGAAAAACGAAAAAAAAAAAAACTTAAACAACTAATATAAAAAACTAACTAAATTGAGTATCATAAAAAATTGCACATAATCTCCCCTATTTCTAGCAATAACCAATTGAGTACGTAAAACACCAATTATATATTACCCCTTATTTAAAATTATTCTCATATTTCTAACTATTACTAAATTGAGAATTTAATTTATTTTTTAAATAGTCTTCTTTATTACAAACAAGTTGCCAATCAACCAAACATAACTTGTGATAAAATAACCACAACACAAATAATAAACTCAAGCAATTACACACAATTATAACATCATTATATCATCACAACGTACAATTTTCTATATGATATCATATCTTATCTAGATGAAACTTTTCAAAATACTAATAAATAACCAATGTAGAAAGTGACATAAGTAAGTAAAAGAAAAAAATTGAGAAAACATACCTCAATTCGCTCAATTTGCTAATTTATAAGTACGACCAAATTACTCCAACTTCTACTAAAACCTATGCACAAAAATGTTACAAAAAATCTCAATATTTATAATTCACAACACTTTAAAATTGAAAATTCATAAATATGAATTTAATATATATGAAAAATAAGAACTTTAACAAATAAAAAATTGAAATTAAATCTAAGATCTCAAGTTAACTTACTTTCATACTGTCTAAAACATGAAATTGGTAGAAATTAAGATCTCAAGTCAAACTTTACATGACTTCACCTAAAACAATTAAAAAAATTTAATATATAAATTTATAAAAACTACACAGCTATAAATTAAAATAACATAAATTTGGATTAATTGAAACTACGGATGGAAAAAAAATCCCAAATTATAATTTCTAATAAATAAACATGAAATTTGTAGAAATTAATAGAACATATCTTCAATTTAAAATTTTTTACAACTAAATGAATTCACACTTCACCTAAAATAAAGAAAAAAATATTGGGTATATCAATACCTACAATCAACAAAATAATAAACCATAATATCAAAAATTAGGATTAATTCACACTAAAATACTAAAATATAACCAAAAATATGATTTCTAGTATATAAATAATCTAACTAACACTTACAAGAGTAAAGATTACAATGCATGCTCAAGAATTTCCCATTTCATAAACTAGGGTTCTAGATTCAAACTCTCAAAAATATAACCTAAAACATGAAAATGAACAAAATAATCGACTAAAATCGTAGTTAAAACAATGGGTATTCTAATTTTAGTGACTAAAATGAGTTTAAAAGCTTAAATATACCTTGATTGCCGGAAAAAATGGTGGAAATGAGGGAAAAATAAGTGCTGGCCGCGGCTGCTGGAAGAAGAATGAGAAAATGATGTGTTTCGGCCATGGCCTAGTACAAAAGGGTTATAGAAGGCCCATAACACGGCGCCTACAAGGCGCCGTGTATCTAAAATATAACGGCACCTACAAGGCACCGTTAAATATGTTAAACCACGGTGCTTGCCAGGCGCCGTGGTTGTTAGCCGTTTATAACGGCGCCTGGCAAGCACCGTGGTTGTTCCACCGTTAATTACGGTGCTTCTTAGGCACCGTGATATCCTGCATACTATCATGGCACGTCCGTACACGCACCGTGATAGCCAACTTTCTTTGTAGTGAATTTGGATAAAAGTAAAATTCACTAGTCTTGTGTCAATCCCAACGCCTCTGAGACTAGAATTTTTGGGTTATAACCATCTCAAGAATACTAGAGCTTCACTCTAGGGAGATAAATGAAAGATTTAGGATGAATTAGAGTAAAGACAACATATTTAGCCAATTCCTAAGTGATATATGAGGTATTTGTCAACACTTTCTGAAAATCTTTTTTAAACAATAAAATATCACAGAAAAGATCCTAAACGGATCTGAAATCTGTAGTTCTGATACCGTTTTTGTTACAACTGGAAATCTAAAGCCGTGAATTTTAGTAAATTTAAGGGAAGATAAAATAAAATATTAATTTTAAAAAATTTAGATGTACTTAAGTATTTGATAATTTCATTTTAATCCTTAAATCATTATGAATTATATAATCATTTAAAACCCTTATTAGTTTGTATTTACTTAAGAAAAATATCTTTTTCAAAGTTCAAGAAAATCTCTAACTATCTTATTTGAATGCATATTGAGAAATCATAAATTTTTGGTAAAATAAATTCAACTGAAAACTTTAGTCTAATGTCCAAAATAATTTATATCTTCTAGTTTTAAGTACTCAAATTGATAACAAAACTATCCTCATACATCAACTTAGTAGATTTACTAATCTTGGCTAAAAAACTGAACAAGAAAGAAAGTTAGAAGGGCCCACCAAGGATTAAGAGTAGAACTGCATACACAAGCTGCACAGCTTGCCTATTCATGAAAACGTAAACCTCAGTTAAACAAACATCTGAAAATGGGAGAAGTAAGGGGGTGAGCATTCATATACTCAGTAGAAATTCAATTACCTTTTTGAATGGATGCAATTTTTCTAAACTTGCATGGTTAATACCTTTTCCAAAATCCGTTTATAAACCAAGTTTATAAAATATTTGATATCCAGAATATTCACGTATTCAAAGCCAAAACCAGAAATACATGATTGTACATATCATACATTAACTAAATATAAATGAGTGAGCTCTCATCCTCCCATCACGACCCTGTAATACCCATTATTAGATGTACCCAACATCCTGATACTACCCGAAGGTATATCAACCAAAAACCTGCGCCGGGGCCTAGGTCTTTCACCTAGTGCTGCAGCAACTCGCCAGCGATCTAAACTACCATGATGCAATAATAGAACTCAAGTGTGTGATCCTATGATATATACAATATATAACAGGATACGTAATAACCATGTAAAATATTCACCAAACAATGCTTTAAAAATACCATTTGGCATTATTCTAGGATTTACTGTAACATAGGTAGCACGCTGCTGTATTACCCTATAATCACAATTTAAAAATATGTATAAAACTCCACACAGTCCAATCCCAGTATAACACAATGTGTTTTATCAATTTAACAATTATCGTAAAATTTACGATTTTTTATAAATCAATTATAAGGTAATTATAAATCAAAACAAGTATAAAACCAGGTAATTGAACCCCTACCTGAATATGGTAGCTATATCAAGCTAACGATGCTCGAAGAAACTCCCGTTGGTCACTTGGGGGTTCGAGCAGTCGTTTCGGGATCCCGGTGAGCTTAATTGAAAAAGTGACTTTTCTATTAGAGTCTCAAAAGAAGAAATGGAGGTCACCACTGAATTCAGAGCACCTAAAAATACTATGTTAGAGATATACTTTGTTAAAAGGGGGTCCCGGTGCAGGACTAGCTTATAACATGCAAAACGGTACAATTTACGAGCTACAAAATTCTAATTTTCGTTTCACTTCGAAACATAGTGGTATTTTATGTCAAAATTCGTCTCTTGACCTCACTGACTCCAAATTCAAAGTCAGAATTCAGTTTCGAGGTCCCGAGCATTAATTAAGCTCAAAAATCTGAAAGTTTACATAAATACCACTTTTTGTAAATATTTAAATGTCCTCTTTTTCTAATTAAAAATTACCACAGTTCTGGATACCATTTTTACTTCTACGACTGTAATTATTCTTAATTTTTAACACTCTTTCACATCATATATTTACCTCGGGTAAAATAATTATTTAACCAAAATAATTATGAAAATATCACTTTTTACAAACTTTGGTAAAATGATAAAAGTGGTGAAAATCTTACTAGCGACGAGTTAAGCCTTGAAACCACTTGGAGGAGCTCGGCGATGGCGAGAGGGAGCTCCACGTGCCAGCGGTGAGGGCAAGACGGCGTCGGATGACGGAAATTTCGTCGGAAAACCGGATTGCAGGCAGCAATTTCGAAGGCCTGGATCTCGGCCACTGGAGCTCCGTTTCCGATGCGACTGGTCAGAATCTGACCGTCGGCGAGTGCCTTTCCGCATGGGATGGCGCGTCAGTCTGGCTGCGGCGACGGCGACGGCAACAGTGAGCTTCGACAGATCCAAGTATTTTTGGGGTCTTCTCTTGTGAAAAGATGAAAATTTTGAGGCTCTTATAAGTAGTTTCTAAAAACTGTAGCACCCTATTTTAATAATCCAGATATTTTTATTAAAATATTCGATTTTTTTTTTATAGACCGAAAATATTTAATTACAAGTTTTGCTATTGGGTTTAAAGTTACTCATTTGTCCTTATTAAAACTCAGATTTTACAACTTTCAAACCTAGTTGATTGTTGACTTTCTTTTCTTTTTCTGATGCCGACTATTAATGTAGATTTAAGATCGCACAACAACGATGAACGACAAAAGTGAAATCAGAATCAAAGAGGAGGAAATTTTTTGAGTTTGATAAAATCTTTTCGAGTATTCAATGACTTGTGCTCAATGATCAAAATTAACGAATCAGATCAGGGGAGAATTTAGAATCCAACGATTTTCATTAACTTCCAAAAAACCCCATGTATTCCGAGATAGTTGCAACCGTTAATGCATGTCCATTCTCGAAATACCAAATTTCACCTCAAAATAGTACTCCTCCCCGATCCATATGCCAGCCAAACAACTCTACTGGAGGATGTCACCACGAGCACTAGTGGTGCAGTCTTGTTTATAGCACCTGCCACACCCAAGACTCTGGGGCAAGCGTTTAGCACATTTTTCACCTAGAACTTACTTGCAACCAGGTCACTTCGCGTAGACCAGGGAGGACCTTTTCCAATAGCCAAACCTTATGCCAGACAGACCCTCGCTCAGACCAACTAGCTCATTGCTCGTGAACCTCCTCGTAGAAAACAAGTTAGGAAACTGTAGACAAATAGATCCTAGAAAGTTAGAAAATCAATCCCTGCATGCGCAAATAAGCAAATTAAAAGGGAATCTGTGCATTCAAATTAGGATGATTACCCGTAAATATAACCTTACCCAACTGCATGTATCAATATCCTTTAAATTTGAGTATATTTAGTTTCCTTATGGAAATAAGAAATCCTATTTACCTTATGTCTTTAAATAAGGAGGCTCACCACCATGAAAGAAAAACAGAGAAACGCACTTAGATTATGTGCTAGATATTCTATGTAAACTTTTTTAATATCAATAAAAGAGACTCAGTGGGTGTAGACCAATTCATTCGATTAAACCATTTTAAATTCTTCTGTCAACTTTATGTGCATTCATTTATATTATCTATTCTGTAAATTGCGGATTTACGCCTCAGAATCCACATCTCGTTATTGACCATTTTCGTGTGTTATTACTAACATACTGTGGTTTACTTACAAGTCCAATATTGTAAATTTATTGCACCATGTTTGAAAAATAAATTGGACTAACATACTTTGGTTAACTTACAAGTCCAGTATTGTAAATTTATTGGACCATGTTTGAAAAATAAATTGGACTGTGCGTAGCACAACCTACATAGTACGCAGTACGTTTTGCAACACTGCATCGTGTTCCTATGCTATTAGGCAGACCCAATCAACGGCTCTAGATGCAATCACTACTAAAAAAGGGATCAACGATGTCACTTGAACTACGTCATTTTCTTAAGAAAGTAACGTAGTTGAACTCTCACGTCACGTCGTTTAAAAGCGACATGATTGCAGATTCTACCACGTTGTTTACATTACGAACGATGTGGTTGGCCACGTAACATATAACTTCTGCAAAAAGTGACGTGGTATATTATTTTATTTAATACCACGTCACTTTCTGCAAAAGCGACATGATAAGGTACACGTACCACGTCGCTTACATAACGAGCGACGTGGTTAGGCGATGTACTATGTCGCTTTTGCAGAAAATGACGTGATCTATTATTTTATTTAATACCATGTCACTTTCTGCAAAAGCGACGTAGTAGAGGACTCGTACTGGCCATTTTATCAATCCGCACCCACAAAAAATACTCCATCACGACCGTCCATTCAAAACTATCAACCCCACCAAATCATCCCTCAACCCCAATTAGAACAAACCCAAAATGTTTAATACATTCTCATTTAAACTCTATCCATTTCAAATTTGAGGTACCTCTCTCTCTTATTTCAGTTTGTTCAATTTTTAAGTCTTTGAAAATTTATATAATAGTCTTTTTTTATCTTTTAGGTACATATAATTGAGGTTTCTGACCATCATCGATAATGCTAGGGCGCAGAAAGGGAAGTAAGGGAGGAAGCAACACCGTAAAAGTTTGGGCCATGGATCACGAGGTCGGTGATTTGGCGTTTGGCTCGTAGAGGTAGTGTGAAGCACGTGTATCATTAGTCTGATCTACGAGAAAACTCGCAGAGTAGTTAAGATTTTTTAGAACGCTGTAATCTACACCGACCGAGCATGCAGCAGAGCAAGTATGGGGAAGAAGACGATACATACCATGTCGCTTCCTAGAGGAGTGACGTGGTATCCCCTAATAGTGTCGTGATAGGATCCTAGTAATTGATAATTTGTAGTCTACCACATCGCTTTCTATATAAGCGATGTGGTAAGTCATATACCACATCGCTTTCTATACAAGTGATGTTGTAATAACCCGTATAGTCCTAGAAAAAAATAAATTAATTAAAAAAATAAATGAAAGGATAAAAGACAAAAAGGCGAAGCGTTTAGTTAATTACATATGGACAATTAAGTAATTTACAGGATTAGGAAACCCTATACGTATAATTTTTTAGAGTCTCTGACAGAAAAAAAAAATAAAAATTTAATGCTCTGTAGAGGGAGAGGAGAGTGGCTGAAAGCTTGAGAGAAGGGGAAGGATTACAAAAGGTTGATTGTCAATTCTCTAAGGTAAAGAGCTCCTCCCTATCAATTATCAATTGGTTATTTGGGATTCTTGGGGCTAATCCATCATCTAGGATTTAGATATTTTTAAGCATCTTTTTGTTTAAGTCATGATTCTAGGGTACATTTATATTTTGATTGATTATTCTCGCCGTAAGGTTTAAAACAAGACTAGAATTATGTGATTTAGATGTCTTGATTAAAAGTTATAAATTTTTTAGTTTTGCTCTAGAGCAGTTTAACGCAGTAGAGACTACGACAGACTTTTCAGTGGATTCTGGTAGTCTAATATGGTCATATTGGTTTTAGAAAGCTTATTCGATGAGCTTTCCAACGGTATATAATTTGTCAAAAACGGACTTAAAACCAGAGAGATATAACCTTTTGAAATGAACACTATGAATTTGGAAAATTTTTGTAATTCTCAGCGTTTAGAGTATAACGTGGCAGCGGCTTGCTTAGCTTCGTGGGACCTATCTATTGATCCTACAGCCATGTTCTTTGCAGTTTTAGGACCTTTATCATTTGTAGAAATTGTCCTCCAAGTTTCACAATTTTTAGAATTAATTTGGAATTCTTATGAATTTTTGATATCGAGGTGATGCAGGATAATGTAGTAAATGTGTCAAGTGTGCATGGGCAGTGGGTTAGACATTGTGTTAAGCATGATTTAAGATACCTATTAAGTGTTTAATATTCATATATGATTCTTGTTATAATTATAGGTTCTTTTGATAGCTTGTTGGATTGGTTAGATTAGCGAACATGTAAGTAATCTTTCGTCTTTATTAGTGACTTTTATTTTATCAAAGTTAATTTTTATTTATTCCTTTTGAAAAAATATATATATATATTTATTAATCTGAAATATTTACTTCAAATAAGTTATTTTTGGATAAAATTTGCTTTGATCGAATTATACTGTCTTCTTAAGAAAATAGGGATCAGGCTTATGATTGATATTGTCGTTGAATGATTTGAGAGTTTATCACTTTTGAACCATATTGAATATGAATATGTTAAAACACTCTTCAGTTGACTATGTAATGTGGACCTATTCCATAGGGGTTAAATGTGGATAGTACGTACTGAATGTGGACCTAGCTACAGAAGTTAAATGTAGTAAATGTGGACTAGCTAAAGGGGTTAAATGTAGTAAATGTAGACCTAGCCGCAGGGGTTAAGTATGTAAACTCTAGAGTAGAATTTGAAAGTGTTACTAGCTTTTGAATAAGATTGAAACTTTAGGTTTGAAATGTATTATATTTTTATAAATTTGTTTCTGACTGATTTCACACGTTATATTGAAAAGATATTAGTTTTGAAATTAAGTTGTTCAAAATAAAATATTTACGAAATATTTTAAATAGCATTTGCTTGATCCAACTAGTAAAGATTATCAATTATTTACTGGGCTGTCGAACTCACCCTTTTATTCTTTAATCATTTCAGATTCAGAGAATAGTCAATAAGTGGAAATCATATTTAAAGGAGGGAGATCGTTTGAGGACTTAGATTTACTATTTAGAGCTATTATGCTGTTTAGTTTTCATTTTGAGACATTATTGCTTATTTGAGATATACTAGATTATTGTTATGGTTTTAGTTTCTTTTGTTATTATGGATTTAGCAAATTGTTATTGATGGTTTAGATTGATTTGGTATTTTGTTATGATGAGATATTTTGGGTAATAATGGATCTATTTAAATTTTTAATAACGATTGGATTCGAAGCTTTTAGTGTCTATGATATTTATTCTTGTAAGCATGTGGTGGTTGCCATGTCCTCGGTCTTGGGACATGACAGATGTGGTAGGCAGGCATACCGTGTCGCTTTCTAGACAAGCGACATAGTATAACGTGAAATTACCACGTCATTCGTTTCTACGTTATTTATGGAGCGACGTGATTTCTCTATTATGTCGCCTTATAAGTGACGTAGAAAATATTTCCTGTAGTAGTGAATTTTTCCGAAGAAAGAAAATGACGTCAAGAACGAAAGGTAAATTCATCCATCTGGGGTCCGACGAAGGATCTAGCAAAGTCAATTCTAAATATTTAGTTTTTTTGTCTTTTTTCTTAATTTTATTTTTTGCTAAGAACTAAATATTGAGTTTAATCTTCAATTCATTTGGGACTAAAGATCCTATTGGGGTAACTTTCCTAAACCCGTGCCACACATATGGAGTTTATATTTAAGTACGGCAAGGCACATGTCAGTGCTTGCATCATACATGACTCCACCCTCTCCTAAGCAGCCACCCATAAAAAAAATTGTTCCTTAGCTTCGTGACAAATGCAACTACCAAATGCCATCAATTGTTCTATCAAAGAAAGAAAAGAAACGCTAAAAAGGTTGTTTTTTTTCTTTTTTTTTTTTTTGTGATATGCTCAATTGCGCAGAGCAGCATACTTACATTACAGTGCTCACTGGGCTCCACATTTATCTATCCTCCTTACAATTATCCCTGCACGTGATCAGTTTGTGTCCCCATCAAAAGAGATAAGGACAAAAAGCTATATGCCACCATTTTATTAGTAAAGTGCACGGAAGTTCCATGCAACTACTTTATTAAAGTCAACTACTTCCACACTATAATATATTTCACAAACTTGGAGGTGGGACTTTTGCGATTTTGTCTCTGGCCTATTTGATACGTGTCAGAATTTGGAATGTTTACAAGAGAAATGAATTATAACCTCGGGTGATATTTACATTGTTGCCACATATGTGAATTTTTTTGTAATTTTTCTTCCTTTTTCTAAGCTCAAAGGTACACGATACTACATAATGCCCCACCCACTTAAGGTGAACATAATAAAGCTAGCTAGTTAACACATCTTTACTAGCTATAAGAGAATAATGACATTCTACATTCGGATTTATAAAACTAAACTTTATACGGTTAGACCCTTAATTTGGATCTTCAGTCGTCACTCTCCTTGATTTTTTTCCTCAAATTGCTAAACTGCCTAATTTGGCAAACTTATTTCATCAAGATCATCCAACGATAAGAAAACTTCGTCCAAGCACGAAAGCTCCGTTCCGTCATCGTCGTCATCACGTTCGTAGACTCGACAAAGAACCCATTTGCTACAATCCTGAAAATTTTTACAAAAACCAGAACCAATATTTTTTATTTATACAAAGGGCTTATGAACGTTAAATCACATTTATCATATCAAAATCAATCATGCAAATCTGACATATCATATAAAAACTTGATAATTTAGAAATGTGCGCACTATCAGTAAGGTAATTTTCAGAGAACGCTCCATATTTATAATAATATAAATTCGATATAAATGGTGAGGAGTACTAACTATTTTGCTAGGTGGTCTTCTTTTGGATGACCTACTAGAAGAACTAGTACTACTAGTGGAAGTAGAGGCAGAATCAGAAAGATGAAACTCGTGCATTATCCAATTAGTTTTGATAGCACCAGAATTATTAGTAGCTTCCCCAACGTAGAACACAAAGTACTTTTTGGTACCAACTTTCTTATTGTTGCTACCAGCTGTACCTCTCCCAATCACCGCCTCCTCAATCCCCAAAGGCTTCCAATACCCATTCCTCGTAACCCTATTCTGAGTCTTTCTGCTGTAGAAGTACCACTTGTTATCCTCACCCAAAGCTTTACCTACATATATGTACATCCATTCATATAAAAACTCAAAACACTTGTATAACTTTAATGGACAATTCATTTATATATGTGTGTATAATATGATGAGGAGATAAGTGTCACGGAGCTTATTCATCTTCTTAATGATATTTGAACTTCACTTAATTTTAAGAATGACCAACTAATTCTTAAAAATCATTTTGTTCATTCACAACAAAATATTTGTGGTTTGCGGTATAAAAAAAATGTTTTTTTCTGGGAAAATATTCAAAAAATCAAATTACATGGACCCTTATTCAACAAAATAAGAAGATCTGTGTGTGTGCGCGTATATAAATATATATAGATAGGTATGATAGTACAGAATAATAACGTACGTACCATCGAGTTCCCATGGATCATAGGGATAAAGATCGAGATCGGGAATGACATCGGGATGGCAAGGCAAGAGGGAAACCTTACGATGAAGAAAATGGACCAGAAGCTCTTCATCAGTTGGATAAAACCGAAAACCAGGGGGAAGGTTTACATTGTTATTATCTCCCATTATATATCCTAAATCAAGAAAAATATCAAAAGAAAAATAAAAAAGAACGGAACAAGAACTAGAACTAAAAGAGAAAATAAGATTAAGAAAAAGAAGAAGAAGAAGAAGAAGAAAAAGAGAGAGAGAGAATTAATGTTAAGAATAAATGGTGCTTGTAAAGGAAGCTTAAGCCACAGGGATAGTATTTATAGCTAGCTAGTGTGGTGAAGAGGGATAAGAGAGAGAGTATGTGCATGTGACGTGAGGCATAAGGTGGGATTTGATCTCAAAAATAATATATAAGACATAGAAAAATTGTGGGGATATATCATTTTTAAGTTCGAGTTTGAGGGTTTGGATAATAATAACAGTGCCTTTTATGTGTGGGTTCTGTGTAAATGGCTAATGACTCCAACTTCCAAACGGCGGGCGCCGGCCAACCCAACGGAACGTGTTAGATATGTAATTTATAAATTTAAAATATACATATATATTCCCGAGTAACGGGATCTGTTTCAGTACTTTTAGATCCCTTGAGGCAAGCTTTGCTTGCCGCCACTAGAAACTAGAGAGAGTTTATGCGTGTACCACGTTTATGTAAATTCCTAGAAAATAATCTTCTGGTCCTAACAAGCTTTTCTTACATTTTATGTGATATATATATATATATATATATATATATATATATATATATATATATATATATATATATATATATATATANAAGACTTCTCAATGGTTATAATGGTTTAAGCCGTTAGTGATTAGTATGGTAGTTGGCCAAAAACATTTAATGCTGACCAAAAAAATTTAATACTATCACTATTTTTTTAAGTACCCATCAATGGTCACAAAAAAATTGTAACCATTGAGAAGTCTTCCATATATATATAACATTACCCAATATTTTTTTTCAAAAAAAAAAAGTAGGGCTTAACTAATGACCACCACTTACTACAAATTTAAAAGAAAATAACGTTTTTCTTTTTAGCTATCTATAGATATATTTTTTTTAGCAGTTGGATCATATTTATTAACAATTATAATGATTTGAGTAGTTAGAAAAAAATTAATAACAATAAATGTATATTATTTAATGTTCTTTCTTTCTCTATCTTATTATAAAAAGACTGTATGATGAATTTTGATCGGGTAAAATAATTAAAAAAATGGTAGCGGTACCCATTATATATAGAATGGGCTATAAAATATATATACATATATATATATATATTTACCTATCTATAGATATCTTTTTCTTTTTTAATCCTTTGAAACATTATCTAATAAGTTACTATAATTTGAATAGTTGGAAAAAAAATAGTAACAATAAATGTACATTATTTAATACTCTTTTTTTTATTTTTTTTTTATCATGAAAAAATAATGTAATAAATTTTAATTAAGTAAAACAACAATACTTACTAAATTGGTGCCCATATGTAATGTGTCTCAACTTAAAAGGGAAAAAAAAAGTGCAATGTATTGATTCAGCAACCATGTGCCACATTATGAAAAATGCTACATTCCAGTGAGTCTTAGACTTCAATGCACTTATAATTAACATGGTGTGTGATTTGTAATTTTGACATGTATACATGTAATGCTTTTGATTTTCTTTGTTTACTTTATCATAATATACAAAAAAAAAAAATTATGTCTATCATGAGCATATTTCATATCTTTCTTTTTTACTTGACCTCGAAAAAATAAAATAAATAAATTAAAGATGCTCATGATAGATAGATTTGTTTTCATAATATTATTGACAGAATTAATAGCTACAAATGAAATTTAGGACATTTGTTACAAATAAAAATAAATCATGTATGTGTATATATACGTATCTAACTATTATAGACAAAATATATATAGATATCAAATTAATTCTAAACTGTGATCTACCAAAATGGTACGTATCTGCATTACTCTCACTCATCGTAAGTAATGATAAATAATAAGACTCTTGACACAATATTATATAGGGTTTTTTTTTTTTCCGTCCAATCCTTAATTAGAAACAAGAAAAACATTTTCCCTCAAAAAAGAAAAAAAAAAAAAAGCAAAAACATTTATTCATATAATGTGGCCCATCAGCACACTTCATGCTGACATCATGCCCCTGCTGTAATCCACGTGGCAAACAAAAATATTGGTTCGGTCGTGGACCAAATTGAAACTCATGGCGGGTGGACACACCCCCTTTTGGAGTGTGCCTATGTACCAATAATGATTTACCATAATTATTATTGTTATGGTTTTTAAATTGAAAATGACTTGTTGGGCTCTCTTTTTTCTTTTTTTTCTTTTTTCCTTCTCTCTCTGGATGTGCATCTCCCCGGAGACCAGTAATCAATTGGTTTAAGCTACAACAATTGAGATCAGATCCCAATAAATAAATAAATAAACTCACATGAAAGAGCAATCAACTATTCTTAGGATGGAGAGTTCAACAAAATTTGCCTGGGACAACATTTGGACCTCAAAATATTGTACCCCACAATCCCAAGTTATCATATTATATATATATATATATATACTGTATAACATTATAATAATAATTTACGTATCTTAGAGAAGAAACCAAGAATGAAAACAAATAAACAAATAATGTACATTTTGGGTGAAGGCGCAGTCCATTGCTTACGATTTCTCCAACTACAATATCAATCATTTTAGTACTCCTTATGGCCTCCAATATGTGAATCAAACTAGTAGGAGCTGCATTTTGCTTAAAATAAAAAGCAAGTCATTTATGATCGAACCAACTAATGGCACGTTTACGGAATGGTAATTAAGATAACTGATTTCTGTTTTTGTTTTTCTTTCTTATATCTTCGAATATGAAACGTAAAGGAGCTAATTAAAATTAGACAAATATTTTCTGATTTTGAAGAATATGATTCAGATAAGAGAGAGTCAGAAGATCTTATTGTCCTCTTATATTATGACATTGATAAATGATTCATTACCTAAATCTCCCTAATGACGGCACAGACACTTTTCTCCTCATACTTATCTAATCTTACAAACACCATATGTTGAAGGTTTTTGTGCGATAACAAGCTTCAAACTAGGATTTAGTAGTTTTAATTTTGTTAGTTTGACTAAATTTGGTCATTCTTTTTCTACATTAGTTTGTCTATATCTAAGTTCTTTTTATATGCACGGTTCATTATGCTTTTAGTTGTCCAATGTTTTCTTTCAATGCAGGAATTTTTTTACATTCTATGTTGTGTCATTCTCAATATAGAAATATGGATGACAAATAAGATGAAATTATTAACAATAATGATAAATATATTATCTTATTCTTTTGTGAAGTTTGTTGTCTCCCTTGTTGGGAGTTTATTTTTTTTCTTTTATAGAGTTTATTATCTCCCTTTGTTAAAAATTTATTATCTATCCCTAGTGGAGTATATCTCTCTTATTGTTATTTTTCTCAATTGAAATTGCTAGTAAAAATCCGAAGAAAGGAGACTTGTAAATCCCTCCTTCAGTAGACAACTGAAAGCTTTATATACGTAGATTGCAAAAAGTGCAAGTGAATGTTTGCACTCCTTCAAACAATTCAATTATAATGTTTATGATAACTTTGTAAAGCATGAATGGTTTATATCTAGATTCTTCTACAGGTCAAGAATATTGACAAAAAATATCCCATTTCTAGAGTTAGATGCATTAATAGTAGCTGTTACTATTAGATACATTTAGCTTTTTTTCTTTTTTTTCTTGGTGTTATAGTCAACCAGTTATATGTGGTTTGGCTAGAAGTCTTAGAAGTATAGAATTAACTTATCTATTGGAAGAATTTTATATTCTAATTCAATCTATTATTTTAAGAACTTTTTACTATAACAAATTTGTTACCTCCGAGAAAAAAAAAAAGGATTGTCGGTAGTGTGAATTTGTAATAAATTAAAAGAAGAAAAAGTTCATGCAGCAACCTTGACCAGCGGTTAAAATATTTTTTTAACTATGCGGTTAAGAATAATAAAATTTCTAACAATGAAAACATGAGGTGCAATTAATATTAAGGGTTTAAAATCTAACAATAAATAAAGTTATTATTTTAGTATAAATATATATATATATATATATAAAAATTGAGAAACATCAAAATCCTACACGCACAGTTACCTGTAGGATAATCGTTTGCAACTCTAATCCAAATATATTAAGATAGTAAATAAGTATTAATCCAAACCAAGTCTAAAACAAACAAAAGAAAAAAACCTTAAGTGGATGGTTCCACTTTTTTTTTTTAAAAAAAAAAATGAGACTTAACTGATAACCTCCACTTATTATAAATTAAAAGAAAATACCTACTACTATCCAATCTCTACCCTACCTTATTAGGGATAATAGATTTTCACGTCTACCCCCGGTGTGACTCGAACCTAGGACCAAAATCCCATGTAGTAGGTGCTCTTACCACTTGAGCTAACTCATTTCGTCAAATGGATAGTTCCACTTAGTCACGCATAGATAATCCTATTGGAAAAATTCTTCAGCTATGCCTCGTTAAAACTCTAATTAAGCAAAACTTAGATGTGAAAAAAAAAAAAAAAAAAACATAAGAAGGGAATAAAAAGAATATATTATTATATAACCATCAACTAAAACAATTAGAAGTAACAAGTGATAAAATTTGTCAATGGAATCAAAATTATAAAATTTATATACGTTTCTATCTCTAACATAGTTTAACCTAGTATAGTGGCAAGAAAAGTCAATCTCACAACGAACTGATATAATCACTAAGCTATCAATCGTATTATTTTTTTGGTTTATCTAATTAATGAATTAAAATTAACAAAAATGAAAATAAACACAAATAAATAAAATAACTAAAACTATAAGATATAATAGATTAAAGGATCATTCTCTATCACTAAACAATCAATCAAATCATTTGTCAAATCTTATATTTAATCATTTATCAAAATTACCAACCGTAGATAGCACACAAGCTAGCACCCCAATCTTTCCTTAGATTTTTACTAGACAAAACAAGTTCTTCATCTTGATCCTATTAATTTGATAACCTCTAACAAGCTCCCTTAGTTTAATCTAATCAGTACATTAAATAGAGAAAAATAGGTTGATTCTAGGTAGCAATTACATAAGCTCGGATTATCATTAACCTAGAATATATTCTTCATTATAACTATAATTAACCTAGAATATATTCTTCATCATAACTATATGTCACAATTTGTTACCAATGGAAAGAATAATAAGACAATTACGGATCAAGTAATCTACCATAGTAGTAGATTTCTATCATGTTTCATCTAGTCGTATACCCAAACAATACATAGAAATCATGAATCAATGAAGTATAAAAGAATATAATACTTTTGAATGAAAAAAAGATTTATATAAGATCTAAACAACTAATTTAGCATCATGTCAGGGACTTTGAAATCACTCTCAACTAAAAAGAAACCTAGACTAGCATGCTTAAATAAAGAAACGAAAAATCCATCATCCTCGATAAACAAACAATGGGGAGAAAAGAAAGATAAAAGAATAAGAAAGCAAATCGGTGTGAAGCTCTTCTACACAGAATGATCTTTGGCCTCCAAGCACTCCAATTCTCCTCTTGATTTTCTCTCTCTCTCTCTCTCTCTCTCTCTCTCTCTCTACATTTAATGTGTTTCTATGTGTCAGTGTCTAGGAATTAATGACTATGAGTTAGAGAGGCCTTTTTATATTATAGGAGGGCTTAGAGTCATCTTTGAGTAGTTTCTTAAAGTAAAGAGTCGTAAAAAGCTTGAAAATAGAAGTTTCACAAAATTTTGGGCATTGCGGTGCTAGAATTAAAGTACATAATCACCATGTACCCAAAACCTGGTGCCGTGGCGCCATGCTTCTAGCACTACAGCGCTGGCTCCTGAAGCCCAACCTTTTTAGCTTTTTCAATTCTTCGCCATTTTTGTCTGAGTTTAGTTCCGATTCATTATTTATCCTCCAAAACACCTATAAATATAAAAATAATACTAAGAACCTAAGAATTACAAGAAAACAACTAAAGTAAATGTAGAGAAATATATCAAATAATAGCTCAAATATGCACTTATCAATAGGGGACATATCCTAATTAACAAAATTTCATATACGAAGACTAAAAAGTCTTCCAAAGGAGCACTGATCGAAGCTAGAGAGATTATTAATAGCAGCCCCAACTTCCATCTCGAAAAACATAAGATAAACACATATTTATCTTATTCATATGGAAAAGGCTGAGTTCCTATAGAATTATTCTCGAGCCAAATACTATATTAGCATCTCCTCTAAGCAAAATCAAGAACATAACACCAATGTCTTTGCTTCATGGGCAAAGCTGCATAAAGATTGGAAGCAAAATAACTCTTGAAAAAACAACAACACAACATGAAATACTTGAAGAACCTGTCGATGCACCGCTAGTTGTTTAGCTGGATCCAGCCATATGGAGAAGAAACTCCAAAAACTTGAAGTCATAACAAGGAACATATGTGAACTAAATGGAATATTAATGGTGCGAAGCAAAGGTAGCCTATTCATCGAATTATTTCCATAAATAGTGTGCCGTTAACCGCCAAATTAATACCTTATGCTCCTCACGTAGTATTACCTATTATATGTTGGAATTAAAACGATTTTTCGCAGCGGAAGATTGGCCCAGGAATATTCAAAAATTTTCTCAAAACAATTGACTATATGAGTGTATAGTATTAATTTATAGCAAATAGGAACACACAAAGAGAATAGATCTAATACCTCTTGTAGCCTA
>JXTC01000086.1:643356-662887 GCA_002914845.1 Trema orientale | reverse complement strand
AGCTAGGTCAAGTTCCGTTTACCTCTCCAATTACATCTTTATCCTTGTGTACCATTGATTCTCTAATGAACAATTAATTTATAAATCTATTATAAATTGAGTACTCAAACTGTTCAAGTCCCGAATCAATACACAAGGGAATCATCTTTCTAACTTCCTAATAGAAGGAATGGATTCCATATCTGTAAGTTACATTCCCAGCTACTCATCTAATCATGCTCCCAAGATACAAGTATTTCGATCTGTTTAAAAAACAAATCTTTAACAAGTATGTCAAAGAACATAATGTTATAAATAGGAGTCTATAACTACTCAGGATTAAGATTGATTTACATATGATCATCTATTGACATTATTTGAACTCTCAACAGTTAACGGAATTTATGTGAGATTCAAATCATGTCTGGTCCAGTCCTATATAATCGAATTATATAAAGTACCTCCATTATAATGTCAACACATTAATAGTCCGGATAAGACTATTACATTCTCAATGTTAATGGACCGTACTAATAATATTTAATTAAAGATCCCAAACTTTAATTAATTATTATGGACTATATTTAGTTTATTATCCATAAATTTAATCCTCATGTATATAACGCTTATATACTAAATTTGTGGTCACATAAATAAACTAGGAATTTTCTGATATTTAAAGACATACCAATTATGCACAAATTCAAATAGAAAAATGTCATTTTATTAATTCAGCAAATATCCAAAATATACATGCTTTTAGGGCATAAACCCTAACATTATAGTGGTAGTATTACCTAGGCTACAAATACTTACTCTGTAGCTCTTTTTTTTTTCCTCTCTTATTTAAGTTCTGGAGTAATTTTTGGTGTAGTTCATGAGGTCCTCCTTTTATGTTGTATGTGATCATGATCCATACGAATTTAATTGTAGAATTCAACACGTACAAAATCAAACAACAAAGAATTTCTACCATAATTTGGATTCTAATAATTTCCTCATATATATACTTTATTTTAGTGGATTAAAGGAGATGCCACATAAATTGTACAATATTAAAGCCAAACCGCAACCGTAAATTAGGATAGACATCAAGGCATATTGCTCTAATTGAAGCAAGCCATCAGTACATAAGACAAAATAAATAATGTTCTCGAAAAAATTAATATACATATATATATATATAGATCTTATGGGATGGCACACAAATCTAATTTGTGGTTCAAAACAAGGGGGTATGAGCAATTAAACGTGATGACCTTCTTGATGGGGACATCTTTGACTCGCCCAAACCCGAAAGGCCACGTTAAAATATTGCGTTTAAACCTACATCAGGATAGATAAAATGAATAAGTTGCTATCCATCTTTTCAATCTATCGTTAACAATTTAGAGTTGTTCCGTTTTTTTTTTTTCCTTTTTTTTTTTCATAAATTGGATGGTTCTTATAGACGTAGATCTGCAAATACATATTTTGAAATAAAATGTAGACGTGAATCACCTCACACTTTACTCTCTAGATAAAGAATTACAAAAAAAAAACTAGATCATAGACCACTATATTTCCAACTCAAGGAATATAATGACAAGACTATAATTGACAGAATTAATAAAAAAAAATTAGTATCTTCAATAATTGAAGCTACAATAGAACAAGGCTAATTACCGTGATTGTTTTAGATAACTGTAGGTTGTGATACTTTTTTTTTCCTTAAAATTTTTACTTACCTGTCATATGAATTTTTTTTATATAATTTAATTATCAAAGATTCTTTGAACTTTTACTGATATTGTAAATTTACTTGTTTTTTCTGTGAATCAATTATTTTTTAAATTTGATTACTAATAATTTTTTTTTTCGGCTTAGTGTGGAAGTGATGATATTATTTGAAAAAAATAAAAACAGTAAATTATAATATCAAAAACAATTTACTTAAAATTTAATAACTACTATCTAAATGTGAAATTAGATTAATTAGGCGTGGAAAATTTGAATTTTAGGAATTAATATATGGAAAGTCATTTAAAAAAACAAAAAATAAATGCCCAACTCAGCAAGTAAAGCTTTCCACCCCATAATTTCTATATTTACATAATCTTCCATATTTACATACGGATTTTAAATATTAGATGTTTTTGGTTTGATTACTCAACTCATTCTAGCTATCCTAACAATTAAAAGAGTAACTATTGATGGGTAAATATAAAGATACTCGTTAAAGAAGTACTTTGAATTAGACTCAGCAATTCGTGCTAGGCCTAACGGACCGGTCCAACCCAGCTCGTTCATATGAGGGCCTGGGTTGGATCTAGAAATTCCGGCCTAGCCTAGTCAAGCAGCCCGCCTAGGCCGGCCCGACCTGATCTGGCTTTTTTTTTTTTTTTTTTGTACCCAGAATCGTCTGAGCCCTTTATAAAACAGCCGAGCTGGGCCTGGGAATCCCGGCCCAGCCCGATTAGGTAGTCTGCCTGGCCTTTAAATGTTATTTTTTTAGGCCCAGACGATTCTGGGCCCTTTATTAACATTGCTGCTAACAGCTATAATTATAGCCACTGGGCCCAATGGTAATATTACCATTGGGTCTTTAATATTTTGTTTTTTTAATATTTAAAACTAATTTTTTTAAAAAAAGAAATACTTTTCCTATACTGTAAATACTCTACCCTCCCACTCTTTTTCACTTCCAACTTTTAATTACTCTCTTATTCTCTCATTCTTTCTCTTTAATTATATTTTTAATTTTATCTTTTTCTCTCTAATTATATTATCCAATTACTATTTACTAATTATAATAATTAGTAATTATATTTTATAGTCTCCACAACTCTTAAAGCTTAATTCAAGGTACAATTCAATTTATCATACTTATATTTTTATTTTCATTAATTTGTAGTATATTTAGTTGTTTACTAGTATAATAGTTAGTAGAAAGTTAGTAGTTTCTAGCTCATAGAAAATTTATTACAATACTATTAATTTCAATTAATTTGTAATTTGTAATTATTTTTAATTAAGTTAGTAGTTCATTAGTTTGTGGTTTATAGTTTGTAGAAAGTTTATTACAATATTATCTTTTTAATTCCAATTAATTTGTAATTTGTAGTTGTTTACAATTAAATTAGTAGAAAGTTTTTTATAATATTATTTTTTAAATTTCAATTAATTTGTAATTTGTAGTTTTTTACAATTAAATTAGTAGAAAGTTTATTATAATACTATCATTTCAATTTCATTTAATTTGTAATTTGTAGTTAGTTGTTTACAATTAAATTAGTAGAAATTTTATTATAATACTATCTTTTTAATTTCAATTAATTTCTAATTTATAGTTGGTTGTTTACAATTAAGATAGTAGAAAGTTTATTATAATACTATTTTTTTAATTTTAATTATTTTATAATTTGTAGTTTGTAGTTGTTTACAATTAAGTTAGTGAAAAGTTTATTATAATATGTTCAAATTAATTAATTTAGTAATATGTTTATTATAGTTCTAAATTATGAATTCAAATTAATTAGGAAACATATTAATAATATGTTTAAATATAGGATATGGATATGTTAAAAAATATCCCTGTTGATTTAGAAATGGATGCCGATGAAGAAGAAGACTAAATTCGCATAGCTGAAGGGGGTGACCAAGTCCTCGAAATGCAAACTAATACGAATGCTAGTGGAAGTTATTTCCAATTTCAAGATAGTTGTTCGCCGAGTGCAAGCACAACCTCCAAACATGCAAGGACAACTTCTAATATATAGAAATATTTCAATATAGAATTTAAAGATTAGGCCGATTGTAAGAAGAAAAAAATAGTAAGATGTAAATATTATAAGAAATTATTAATTGCTAAGTCATCTAGTGAGACCGCTCATCTGAATAGACATAGTGATGATCGTGTAAAAAAATATGAAGGAGATAAGGAATCCACTCAATCAACAATTCAATTCAACAAGGATAGTTTGGTAAGTTCTTGAAACTATGATCCTTTAGTAGATAGGGAGTCTCTAGTATATTTAATTGCTATAAAGAATTTACTATAAGGATTTGGTAATTGTCATAGCTATGAAGATCATATTAAAAGATCTTATTATCCAAACTTTAAAAGAGTTTCTAGGAATACCATTAGGAGTGATTTGATTAAAGTTTATGAAAACATGTGTAAAGAATTAATATCTGAATTAACTTCATTAAACTTTTATATTATATTAACAACTGATATTTGGGAAGCTAATTTCAAATAAGATTATTTAAGCGTAGTTGCCCATTATTTCGATTTAAGATGGATAATGCAAAAAAGAATAATTTGTTTTAGAGTCATTGATAATAAACATACTGCAGAAATTATTAGAGATAGAATTTTAAATATTGTTGAAAAATATGGCATAGCGAACTGCATTATCTCTATCACTTTAGATAATGCCACCGCAAACTCAAGGGCCATAAAATTACTCAGCAATTTGGTAAGTTCATACACTGGAGGATTCTTACTGCATCAACGTCGTGCATGTCATATCATCAACCTTATCGTCAAATCAGGTATGTATGTAGTAAGTATATATATTAAAAATATTCGATCTGTTATTGCTTATATTCATACTTCTAATCCTCGCATTGCTGAATTTAAAAGATATTGCATAGCCAAAAGATTAAAACCAAGAAAATTCTAAGTTGACATACTCGTAAGGTGGAATTTCACTTATTTGATGTTAAAAAATACATTACCATATAAAATTCTAATTACTATCTTTTTCAATTCAAAAACAGGTTCATTAGTATTAAAAGATGAAGATTGGTTTATTTGTGAAAAGTTTCTACACTTTTTAAACATTTTTTATGAAGCTACGGTTACTTTATCTAGTATTTACTATCCTACTTCTCTAATTATTTTACGTCATATCTTTTTAATTACCGAAATATTTTGTACGGAAAGATATGACCCTATATTTGAATCCATTATAATACATATGCAAGAAATATTTTTGAAATATTAGTTTTTAATTCCTTTATTATATTCTTTTGCTTTTATTTTTGATCCTAGGGATAAATTAAATAGCCTTTCTAATTTAGTTAGCTACATTGCTACATGCATGTTTTGAGATAGACTATAGTTCTAAATATACAAATACTCGTGACAAGTTTTTTGAAATGCATAGCATATATGAGGCTGAGTTTAGTAGAACATGTAGTCAGCCAGAACACACTCCACAACAAACTGAAGAACAATCAAAGAATAAATCTTTTTGGAGCATGATATATTCTCGTTCTCAAGGTTGTAGTCATGGCTTATTATCATCATTGTCAAGTTCAAGTCAACCATTACTACTAACAAATCCACTGCAATCCTCTGAACTTAATTAGTATATTGAGCTAGATTCCAACATCGATCCTGATGATGAAAACTTTAAAGTTTTGGAATGGTAGCAAAGGCGTCAATCAAGATTTTTGGTACTTTCACAATTAACATGTGACATTTTAACTATTCTGGTGTCCACAATTTCTTCAGAGTCTGCTTTTAGTACCTTAGGATGATAGTAGATTAATGAAGGACTCCGTTGGCCCATAAAATGGTTGAGGTACTAGCATGTGTTAAAGATTGGGAACAAACGGCCAAATAAGATCAAGAGACTATTCGTATTTGCAATGAAGAAATAGTCGAAAATTTCAATAACTTATACATGAACGATGATGATGACTGATAAGTCATAAACTCGTAATTAATGATATACTAGTTTTTTTATGTAATAATTTGAATTGTAATCAATAACCGTCCATAAAATCAAATTCAAAATTTTAAATATTTGTTTCTTTATTTTTTTGAACATTTTCATCATAATTTTAAATAATTTTCTTAATGATTTTGTTTTAAAACTTTTTTTAATCAACTATTCAACTTATATAATATATCTTATTTAATTATTATTATATTTATAACAGTAGAAAAAAAAAAAACATAACATGTTTATGTTATCTATTTTTTTAAAAAAATTTAATTAAAAATTTTAAACTTAACATATTTTAATTTTTCCTAAAAAGTAATCTAATAGTTGTAAAAAAAAAAGAATAGGCTGAGCACGGGCCATAGCGGGCCGGCCCATTTCGGCCCAGCCCGTCTCGGTTTATCCGCCCTTTTGAGCCCGTTATAGGCGCGCCAGGCCCTCTGCCCATTTTGCCATCTCTACATTGAATGAAGCTTTCAAAAAAAAAAAAAAAGTTAAATGTTTTTACGTGTAAATCTCAATAATAATAGGAAATTAACATCACGATAGAGATTTTGCCAAGACATATTATTTAAAGAATTCAGAAATTAAGTTCAAATTACCCGCTTGACTTGTATAAGCGAATTACCTATATATTCCCTCCATTGTTCAACCCAATCAAATCCTGAATTTAGGGCCCTTCTAACAACCTGTAGCCATCTGTGTCTGCTGCTTCGGTTAGAGATACTGCATGCATATGCTCCTAAGTCCTAACTCACACGTTCATACGTAGAATAAAATATTATTAATGGCTTATCTATTAATTTGACCTCGAGTGAAACCAAAAGTTCTTAGACAAGTGGCTTTTTAGTGTGAGAAAACATCTTCTGGTATTTTGCACTAGTACTTAAACCATTCCACCCCTCAAAAAACTATCGACTAGGGAAAAAGTTTTTAATTAATTAGTTAAATTAAGTAAATCATATTTCACTGCGTACCTTCCAAATTAACCGATGTACGTCCACGACAGAAATCTATGTGTCACAATGAGTGACCCCCATACCCCACAGTAGGTCTAGCTATATGGGCCTCTCTGTGATGAACAATATTGTTAGGCCGGTACGAGTACACCATTTATTACAACCTTCATTTTGACACTCTGTGCATGACTTGAATTTGGGACGTGATGTAATTTCGCCTCACACCGATTATTACATGCTTAAACCATTACCTTAGCTGGCGAAGGGGTCACAGAGAATGTAATTACTTAAATCATGTATGTTATGTTACTGTTATATCACGTTAACAAAAAAATAACAAACCTATATATAAGCGAGGTACACATCAGGTCCTAGTATATACTATAATATATAGGGAAATTATACATTTTTGAAAGGTGACTTTTAGTCAAAATAATGGTGACTTTGGTAAGAATGCTCGACTCGGCTGGTAATTTAAAAATAGAAAATGGTGTGAACAAGGTGGTATGCTTTAACCGTAATGAAAAGGAATCTATCAAACGGCTTGCACTATATAATTAGAACAATTACAACTTGAGGTGTAATGTTTGTTGCAACATATGACAGATCTTGTTGGAACAAAGTGTACATTTGACGGATTGTAAAACTGTCTTGACAAATGGAGTAACAATTAAAATGGTTTTATTAAAGCATGTAAGAAGAAAGGTCTAGATATGCTATATATGTTCAACAACCCAGATTCAACCACTTCCACGAAAATAAAGTAATAGCATTGAAATAAAAAATAAATAAATAAATCATCGTACAAGTAGTCTTATCATATAGGGATTCTGCTAATGTGGACTAAGATTTTTCTATATTTTATTTAATTTAGCTAAATTCTAACAGTAAATTATATACAGGACATTGATCACCCAGATAGGCATTGCATCTTAATTCAATTTTGATCACCTAGATAGGCATTACATCTTAATTCAATTTTTCGGCTTCCTTTCCCTTCTTTTGGATCGCGATTTTAATGCTCTTTCTAATTAATTATATTATATCCGCCCATCAAACATGTCACTCTCCTAAGTCCTAACATTATATATGGATGGCCGTAGTTAGATATTACCATTTGAATAATACCATTACTTCCATAAACAAAACCAAACCAAATATACAGGGATTTTTTATCACGACCCAAATCTCGGGACAATAGCAGGAATTTCACTCAGATTGGAAATTCTTTGATTTATTTGAAAAAAGTCTTTAAAGTTTATATTTAGAAAACAGTCTATTTAATACAAATATTTAGAATTCCATCAAGTGAACATATCCCACAGTTCGTAGTCACCGTTAAACATAGATTAGATTATAATTAGAAAACCAAATTCAAATAGTTATTCATGTATCATCATCATCCACGATAAGTATCAAGTATCAATACGACATATATAATCTACAAACATAATTCAAAGTAGTATTCTTGATAAATGCTACCGAATCTACTTAATCTAAAATAACAACAAAGCCACCAAACTTGGATCCAAAGTTCCAGCATTATCAAGTTAACGAACTACTATTGAAAGACAGCCTCTAATCCTCCTGGTCACTCAAGTCACACTCAGTACCACCTGACGAAAGAAGGTAAGGGGAGTAAGTATACAATGCCCAGTAGGTAAATAATTACCTCATTTGAAAACGTTTAATTTGTGATGGAGAGTTTCTTGTATGGTTAGTTTGATCCAAAACATATTTGCAAACCATATATATATAAAGTTCAAAAACGGACAATCAATATATATTTGAAAAATAACATAATCAAAACCAGTCAATTCACAAGTACATGTCACGAATCATCCTATACTCATAAGCTCACATGATAGATAACCAGGGTATTGGCACTATATGTGCCATACAACTGCCTAATACCTAACCCATAATCAGAGGGGATACCCATATGTCAAGACAACCGCCTTGCCTATACCTGCTAACCTGTAGGGATAACCGAATTACCTACATCTGCCAGTATGGAAGGCAATCTACTCACCTACACCTTCTAAAATAGGGAGGTAATTAGAAAGAAAAACCTCCCCGCAAGTTTACAGACTCTGTACCAATGGTGGGGTACGTAGCACCATACTATAAACATAATAATACTAACATAGTACTCATATGCGATCCTATAATATGTGCACTCTGAACTGATATGTGGAAACAACTATGCAATAAGGCAAATATCGATCATACTCTTGTATTTCAATAAGACACTCATTTTGGTATTCTAGAAAAAATGGGTGGCATAACGGCCCTAGTTTGATATACCCAAAAATAATCTGCACTCAAAAAATTTCCAGAGCAATTCCGTATATAACACATAATCAAATTCCATCATATAAGTCCAAAAAAATTTAGATATCACATTTTTCATAGTATACAACATAATATAAATTTTATTCAAGACGATATAAAACTGAGGTAACCAAATCACTACCTCACTAAAACAGCAATACCATGCTATTGGGTATTTATGGTGACATTGAACGATTATTCGGAGGGTCGAGAACTGATTCTAAACCCTCAATTGCTTGCTTTGAATAACCAACTTCTCAACAGATATTGAAATCAACAAATAGACCTCACCATTGAATTCCTAGCATTCAAAATAGTTAGGTTAGGCATATAATTTGACCAAATCGAGTTCGGACCGAAATCTGACTCTCGGTACTCAAAACAAGGCAAAATCCGAGCCGTTTGATCTCATTTTCCGTGCCAATTTTGAAATATAGTTAATATATATCTTGTTTTTCACCATTTCATACGTACGTTCCAAAAATGGTAATAAATCACAATCCAACGGTCTGATAAAAAAGTTAACACCGAGATCTTAATATCTTAAATTACCTCACACGAAAACTTTTAATCCGTGCAAAATAGGGTTGTGAAATACATACCTTCAGATTGCTCGTGACGAGACGAATCCAACAAGCCTAAGCTTGTGGCCTGAAACGGCCGGAATCGACACCGGCGATGGAAAATACTTGCGATAGTCTTTCGCCATTTTTCGACGAACGGCGGCTCCAGTAGCCATGAAACTCTGGCTGGCGGCTACTGGCGGCTTGGCAGTTGAACGCTGAATGGTGGTGCGGGCTGACAACGGTGGGAGGGTAGCGAACGGTGGATCGATGCTTTTTGGCATTTTGGCTGAAGGAGGAAGAGAGAGAGATGGGAGGTGAAGAGAGAAAGAGAGGAGTAGAAATGAAGGGGCCACGTGGCCCTACCTTTACGGGCATTGTGTAATATTTCAAAATTGCATTTTGACCTCAAAATTTTTAAAATTCTTTTAATTTAGTCTCTCCAAAAATTATACTTTAGTCCATGCTTTATGAAATTTTGCAATTAAATTCCTCCATTGTTTTATTTCGAAAAGTCCCAATTACCCTTGGAAATTCTGGGATTTTACATTTTCTATTTGGCAATTTTGTCAAAGTAATAATAAGCTCAATAAGTGGGGGAAAAGGAAGAGAAAAACGTGGAGATCATAAATACAAGTTGTTGTTTCTATTGGTCAAAGCGTGAATAAGCTAGGCACAACCCCGATTATGATTGATCTGACACAATAATACACTCGACTCAATATATAGGGCTTCTTTCACTTCAGAGTTTGCAGGTTTGATACGGCTCCTAACTCTTTAAAGATAAGCTCTTCAGCTTTTTATCATTTTTAAAGGTGTTCCACTTGCTCATTTCGCTAAGTTTGAGACAATAATTTGCTTGTCTTCTACAGTACGCACCGTTCCAGTTGATCAGTTGTTTGGTAATGTTGACAAAATATGAGCCAATGTCATGCTTAGTGGGGAGTCCGCAGATTAGGTTATAACAACTTTCTTCGACCTTTTGAAAAACAAATTAATAAAATAGTATTAAAAATCCCTAAATCCTTTTGAAGATCCGAATTAGCGGCCCTACTATTTAGGATATTCATCAGGTTTGAAAATTATACTTGTGGCAGCGCCAATGGGGTTTATTGGCTTGAATTCATATTGGATTTGCGACTCTATTATGCATAACAATCAAGATATCCTTCACATTACTACTAGTTCTCTATCTAAAATTTCCATTTAAAACTAAGAGTACCTTCGCTAGCTAGATATATGTTTCTTTACTGCCCTAGTAATTAGAAATACATACCTTATTTGGATTATCTTAAACTTAAATACATTAATAAATAACGGGTATAATATGTTTATTTGGCATGTTAGAATTCTTTTGTTAACAAACCCTAGGCCCTCTTTCCACTCTCTTTCTCATCCCAACTTTTCTATTTTAATTTCTATCTTACTAAAGAGTGAGATCCTCTTTGATCTTCTACTCCGATGGAATTTCTCCAATTTTCTCTTTTTTATTTTTAATAATCGTTCTATTTGTGTGAAGATCTTATTTCCATATATTTATTCTTATAGAAGTTTATCCTATTAGATTTTATATCTGCATAGGTTTAGTGTATTTTCATTATTTCTCTTCATTTTTGTGGTTTTTTGCTAGCTAGATATGAATCTTATATGATCTATATTTGGAAGAAATTAAATATAGACGTTATACTGTTCACGAAGATAGAGTCTATCAGGTTTGATACTATACTTCGAGATGATAAAAATATATATATCTTATAGCGTCTATAAAGTTCACTATCCATATAATACAAAGTGAGTTTAAGGTTATTGTAGGTGAAGTAAACTCCTCGATCTAGTGTTATATCTAGCAATAATCGTACTACTATTGATATAAACTCTTTGTTAAGATTGGCTCTTTTCGCTTTATTTATTCGTTCGTTTTAGGAAATGAAGTAGCTTATGTACTTGCTAAGATCTGTCTTTTCTATGTTGATGATTTAGTCTATAATTGGAAAATTTTTAATTGTATTGCTTATATTGCTGAAAATGATTTATTTCAATAATAAATTTCTTTTTTTTAACCTAAAAACAATTATTATCTTCCAAAAAATACTGTTCACTATTGTGTTAGCATCTTTTCCCAAATAAACTTATAGCCTATCTATAAATACCCAGTGTAATCCCCTAATTTTATGAGCAACTTTATTATATTTCTTTTGTGTGTTTTAATGTGGGATGAGAAATACAATAAAAATTATTTTATATTGTTAAATCTTACGCACATAATTCACGAGGTTAATTCTGTGAATTTATTGTTATACAAGATAAATTGGAGCTTAGTGTTGGTAATTAAATTTTATTTTTATTATCTATTATGGGTTCTAGGGTATTGGGAGTATATTTGATGAGAATATTTAAAGTATGGAAAAATTACAAAGGTTGCAAGGGCATAATTGAAACAATTCTCAAATCAGAGACTATCTTGCAAAAACTGGGATTAGTCTTAGCTCAGCCTTGGAACACGTTGGAGACAGATGTCCTGTAGGAGAATATGTTTGAGAAATCATTGTTGAGCTGTTGAGAAGTTTGGTCAAGTGTTAAGCATAATTTGCCACATATTATTCCTTTGATTTCATGTTTCGTCAAATCCTATACTCTGTCTTTAGTTTTAATATTCAGATATGAAACAAAAACTGAACATTCTTTTTCCCTCAGCTCATTCTCTCCATCCATAGCTATTCACTCGTCTCTCTCACTTTGTCTTAAGTAAATGGTTTCCTTGTCCAAGACTTAGACACTATAGCAACTTCAAGAGAACTACTACAGCCTAGGGAAATTACAAGGCTGTGGAAGTTGGAGGATAACTAAAGGTTAGTAAGTTTTCGAAACCTTGTGATTTAGTCATCTTAAAGTTTTGGAGTACTCTAAGCTTAGTGATAGATTTCTCTTAGGAAATTTTGAAAGTATGATGGTGGTGCATGTAAGATAAATCTGCTGATATTCCATTGGAGTCTTGGTAAAATATTTTGGTGAATTTTCAAGATATTATGACTTATGAAGTTCTTAATATGTATAAATGTTTATGTCGTGCTAAGTTAAAACTTTCTCATGTATTGAAGGTTAGGTTATAAGCATGTAAAATGCATTTTTGGTTGGTTTGGATAGCTTGATTTGGAGTTTTTGCAAAAATTCAGAATATAGAATTTCTGGTTTTTCACTGAGCAGTTTCTATATTTTGGCTATTTCGTACCCTTAACCTTATCCAAATGAGCTGAAATTAGTAGACACCTAGCTCTTTTCGAATTGACCTTATTTGTAAAATTCTGATGAGGATTCGATTTTCTGTGATTTTTCCAAAATGCGTTTTCATCACTGTCAGCAAACCAGAGTCTCAGCTCTGGAGTTATTTTGGTCGATCAGAATTAATTTTGGTCGACCAGAATCTATTGTTAACACCTAAATCAACTCGTTGAATAGGAGTAGGCTTCTGGGGTTACCCTGGTCAACCAAACTTTGTCAGATCCAAAAAATAATCGTTTTAAGTGTTTTTCACTAAAGTTTGACTTTATTTTAACCCCTGGTACACCTTGAACACTATATTTTGAGAGAATTGTCTTAAGCCAAGTTGTATTTTAAGTAATTAATAGTAATAGTGTTAATATTAAAATTAAGTGGAAACTTGGAATTAGGGAAAAGCTCCAATTAATCTTGTCATTGTGTTGTGTTATAGTAGGAACGGTTGTGCGTGAGATTTTGATGTGGACTATTTTATTGAAGCTTGAGGTATACTATTTCCAAGTAAGTGCATTTATTTATCTACAACATTGAGTAACTAATGATGAAAAAGTTTGTGCTGGAAATATATTTATTGTGCTTTGCCTATTATACATGCTAAGAGTTGGGAATATACACTAGAAAGCAGTTTCTTTGTTTGGCATTTTAAACAATGTTTATGAGATTTAAGTATTATCTATTTGCTGCCAATGAATTCTATATTATGTCCCAATTATATACATGTGATATTTACGTTTTCTACTATGCAAACGTCTAAAAGTTTCCATAACTAATAATGAGTAATAAAGAATTGTTCGTGTAAAGAATTCATATGTGGGAGACTAAATTCTTTATTTCATTATGTCTAAATTAAAAGTTCACATTCTGCAAATAAAGATGGAATACTTTATTTTGCCATAGAGTGTAGTGTTGTCTATTTCAATGGGATTGATGAAGTCTCCAATCGTCGAAGTGTCTAACTTCGGTTAGAAACACTAGTGCGTTTTAAGAAAGTTATAAGTGCATTGTACCGGACCAAGTGAAAATAGAATTTGAGGTTAAGTACCGTAATTCAATATTCTGTCTTTCACTAATCTAGCACTATTGCAAGATTATCATAATCCTAGTGATTGTCGGACTTGCTTTCATGAGTTTTATCTTTTTGATTTACTAAAGGACTAGTTCCGATTATATGGTTCGAACTCCGGTATCTTGGAAGATAAGATTTGTGAATTGACGAGAACACCCTTCATGATTTGGACACCATGCATATAATGTCACTTTGAGTTTTTTCAAGGACTTGGATAATAAAAAAACCAGGCGCCAAGTATTCACTTTCTGAATTTGACTGTGTTTGTATGGGCAGTTACAAATACTGTAGTCAATTATTATCCATTAGATGAAAAATCGCAATTTAAAGGTAAAAATATACTAGAGGGGTAATACGGTTATTTCACCTTACTAGTACGGCATTGCATCGGGGGTATATCTGCAGGTATAGTACATGCTAAATGGATCAAGTTAATTAAAGTGTTAATTAGCTTCACAGAAAATATATGACATTTAGTCTAAGAGTGTAATATTGGGCCTATAGTGGAGTGCCCTAATATTAATGGACAAGGCCAACAGTTAATTATAACTGTGGGTAGTTGGCCCATTGAAGCTTAGACTATCTGGATCCATAAGGTCCCTATCTAGCTCACACATAGCCCAATACTAATTGAATAGTCAGTTGAGCCCAATAGGCCCATTAGGGTTTACATCTCTTTAAATACTTAAGAGAAAAGTTCTCCTAAGCTTCTCTAATAGTTCCAAATGCCACTCATAGCACAGTAAGTGTGCTTCACGTAAAACAGAGAGAAAAAGAGAGAGTGAGAGAGCTGAGCCACTGCGGGAGAAATTCCGAGCTCGTTCATGGCCGCCGAGGGAGAGATACCCATGGTCGTAGACCTGCAATCAAGGAGAAGGAAGAGCGTCTTCCAGATCGTCCGCTCATCTCTCGTTGGGAATCAAGAAGGTGTCCATACACTGCATTATTCAACGGGCTCCAGAGAATAGACAGGAAGGCTCAACGGTTGTGAAGCACTTCCAGGTTTTGTCTAAACCAAGATCTATGAATTGATTTATGTTAGATCAACGATCCTACGTTTTTGTTTTGTAAAATTTCAAGAAAAATTTTAAAATACCTATTCTGCTGCGTTCTTGATTTATTTACAAAACTGGGAAAATCGTTTTCGGTAAAATCGTTTTTCGAAATTTATTTTTTCAGAATTTCTAGCAATTGGTACCAGAGCAAAGGTTTTCGAAGATCTAGCATATCGTGCTCATATTAATTCTCTTTTATTTGACGATCTTTGATTTCCATGACGATCTCTGTGGTTATATTTGGTCTTGTTCATATTTATGAGTATGCTCTATTATATATGATGATTAATTGATTTAATGAGTTTAAACAATAATCAATTAGATATTATTATGAGTTTATGATCATGTATTTTTCGTTTTTGATTATGATTCTAGTATGTTCTTGACTTTCTATATATACATTCTTGATAAAACTGTACGTAGAAAGTCATTGGATATCTAATTGTGTTATAGTTTTTGAGAAAAACTGTTTGATAATTAAGTTACGGATTTTTCCGGGGTCAGAAAAGTTACGAGGCGGTGCATGGCTAAGAGTCATGTGCACCATCCGTGTGTGCCGCGGCGGGGAAACCCGCTCGTTGGCCACATGGGTGGCAACCCGTGCATTGGCCGGGCGGGAGCAACCTCGCACGCTGGCCGTGCGGGTGGCACCCTGTGCGCTAGCCGCACGGGCGTTGCCCCGCTCCCGTAGCCGTGTGGGGGTGGCACCCCATGTGCTAGCTGCACGGGTGTTGCCCCGCTCCCGTGGCTGCACGGGTGGCACCCATGTGCTAGCGCATGGGTGTTGCCTCGCTCCCATAGCTGCACAGGCTTCGTCCCGCTCTAGTGGCTGTGCGGGCTTTGCCTCCCTTCGGTGAGCCGTGTAGGTGCTGTCTTGCATGGTAATTGCATTGGCGCTTCACGAATACGTGGACATCCCATGCGTGGCCATGCAGGTACCGTCTTGCCTGTCGGCTGCATGGACGTTTCGCGAGTACGTGGACACATGGGATTTGTCCCATGCATGGCTATGCAGGTGCCGTCTTGCATGTCAGCCACATGCATGTTTCGTGAGTACGTGGACGCATGGGATTTGTCTCATGCATGGCCATGAACGTGCCGTCTTGCATGGTGGCTGCATGGGCGCTTTACTAGCACATGGACATATGGGATTTGTCTAATGCGTGGCCGTATGGTGCCCCGAGGCCATCGTCTTCCCAACGGATCCCGTTCCATCCAGTCCCGGCGTTCCGATCGGCGTCTCAGCGCCGTTGACATCAGATTATCCATTTTAGATAATTTCTTATCTTAAATTTCCTTATTTGAATTTCGAATTAGAGATAATTTAGGAAATTGAAATTAGTTACCTTATCTAATTTTTGAAATTTAAATTTTGGTAACTAATCTGATAGGATAAGATTCTATCAGAAAATCCTATATTCTCTAACTTTTTTTAAAATTTAAATATTTTAATTTAACTTAAGGATGAGATCCTTAGTTTATGGAAAGATTTAAATTGGGGATAAGATCCTCAATTTAAATAAATTCATATCAAGGATAAGATCACTTGATTTAAGAAAATTTAAACGACTATTTAAATGTGATCAGGATCACATATTTCAATAAATTTGATTTCAAATTTAAATACGGATAAGATCCCACAATTTAAGGAAATCAAATCTTGTCAGTTATCATTATCAGATAATGATTATTTAAATTAAATATGAGATAATTAATTTAAATAAATAGGAGATTATTGATTAGATATTATGTGATAATATTTAAAATTTTCAAATTAAATTTTGGTTAGATATTTCCTAAACTATTTATGTGATAATTAGTTGTTAATTTGAATTTGAATTTAGAGTTAAATTCAAATTCGGAGATATTCTTGGAGATTTAAATAGTTAAATCTTCTACTATTCAAATTTGAAACTTATGAAGATTTCAAATTAAAATTAAATAGAATATCTTGTCTACCCAAATCTATTTGAATTTGAATTTAAAGTTATTAGTTTACTTTAATGAGATTAAAATGGGTAATTAGAAATTATGAGATAATTTCAGTTTTGGCTAAGATTTTAAACTTTCTATTTATTTTAATGAGATCAAAATAGATGATTAGAAATTATGAGATAAATCTAAATTTAAATTTATATGATTGGATAATCTTACTATATTAATTATTCAATAATTAATTTATGATTTGAAATTCAAGTGTTGAATTTAAATCTAGAGATAATCTAGAAGATTTAATGAGATTAAATTTTCAAAAGATTATCTATATTAATTATTCAATAATTAATTTATGACTTGAAATTCAAATGTTGAATTTAAATCTAGAGATAATCTAGAAGATTTAATAAGACTAAATTTTCAAAAGATTATCTATATTAATTATTCAATAATTAATTTAAAGATTTGAAATTCAAATGTTGAATTTAAATCTTGAAATATTCTAATAGATTAATGTGATTAAATTTTTTAGATAATTAATATTAATTATGTGATAATTAATTTGAGATTTGAAATTTAAAAGTTAAATTCAAATTAATAGATATTTGTAGAGACTTAATTTGATTAAATTATCTACATATCTAATTTAAATCTTGTGAAGATTTTAATTAGTAAATATCTACATTATCCAATTTAAATTTAAGTAGAAAGTTTACATTTTATTTTAATGAGATTAAAATAATGATTTGAAAATTATAAGATAATTTCAAATTGAAAATCCAATAAGTGGGAGATATTTTAATTATGAGATAATTAAATTTATAATTCAAAATTTAAATTCAAAAGTTGAATTCGAATTTGAAATATTTAAGTAGATTTAATTTAGATTAAATCTTTTAATTAAATAAATTAGATTTTGTGAAAATCTTAATTATTTAAATTTGAATATTGTCTCTTACAGTTATTATTTAATAATATCTTTTGTGAAAAGAGTATTCAATTATTAAATTATATTAAATGCTAGAATGATTGATAATCATTAACTTTTCTATTTTATTAAATTCTGTCAATACTTGATTATTATATGAATAATGATGCATGCATATTCTATATAGAGTATTTAATTACATGATCATAGTAACATGTCATATGGGATAGTAGAGCTACTCATATGCAAAATATGAACATGCTTACATAACTGATTTTAGGTTACTAAGAAAGTTTGATAACTGGGTAAAATCAATAAATCCCTAATTATAAAATATTGAGTGGGAGAATGTATGAGATAACTACGGTCTCCATTGTTAGTTAATTACGTACTAGGATGAGCCTTGCCTCAGAATCTTGCTGAGCTCTCGTAGGAGGGTTTTGTCTGGGTAATACTGGAAATGAATTTCTTAGGATAAGGTACTAGGTAGACTGTATGAGGCCAATCACCCATAGGAGACGGTCTTATATAGAAAGCTTAATTACTGAAACTATAGTTACACACTCAACTCGAAATACTAATATCCTCCCGTAGGAGTTCTTGTTAGTAGAGTAGAGGACTAAATTAAATGATAGTTAGAAATATGGAATATGAGATATTTGTCTTATTTTCTAAATGAAATTGTTTCAGTTTGACTTGTTAATTACATGACTTCCCGTAGGAGGCTTGTAATTAATGGTAAGTTAAATTATCATAAATATTAGTGAGAGCCCTAGGGATACTTCACCTGTATATTGTGTATTTTACTTTACATTATGTTAATTATTCAAAATATTTGTTACATGATGTTTGCTATTATATGGATTATTTATTTTCGTTCAAGTAGATATGCCCTTCATTCCTTTACCCATTGTACTCACACTCACATAACTTGTATGGTTAGACTATGTTATCTGGATTAATGTAACCTAGATTTAGTGCTTATGGCTGATAAGTTACTAAGTTTTTTTTCTTATATGTTCGTCCACATTCACTGGTGAGACTAGTGAAGAAAAATAAAGCATATATGTAGTGGGAGAATCCTAGATAATTCATTAATACATATTAACATATGATGTCGAATATGTTACTACGTGAAATTCAAGAAATTCAAACCACTATAATATTATGCTAAATCTCAATGAGATACCTAATATTTCCTATATAGCACTAAAGGATATTGAAAGTAGCTAAAGGTGAATTTTTTTAGCACCGAACTAAAGTAGCTAAAGGTGAATTTTTTTATCCTTAGATAAGAGGAAAATATTTCCTATATAGCACTAAAGGATATTGAAAGAAAATTGTTAAGGATACCTATACAATTCTTGGTTGGAAGGTAATAATAATTTATTATTCATTAACGTATTTTAGTGGATGACTTAATGAATCTTGGAAAGGATTCAAGAATCATTAACCATGTTTGCATGTCTATTGCAAAGGGTTCTAGAAAACCAAGGGGTTTAGTAAAGGCAAGTTCACTAAGAGTAAGGACTACAATAACTATAGTGTCTGTACATAAAATGAGAAATATTTAAATTCATGTTTGATGAATTTATGAATTAGGACATTAAAAATTGTCAAGCATTTAAGAGAAATTTGATTTTTGTTTCATATTTGATGAAACGATATTATTCTGTTTGTCTTAATGACAAAGTTTCCATGTGAAAGAATAATATTCTT
>JXTC01000086.1:625404-640883 GCA_002914845.1 Trema orientale | reverse complement strand
TAGCTTCACAGAAAATATATGACATTTAGTCTAAGAGTGCAATATTGGGCCTATAGTGGAGTGCCCCAATATTAATGGACAAGGCCCAATCATAACTAAGAGTTAATTATGATTGTGGGTAGTTGGCCCATTGGAGCTTAGATTTTCTAGATCCATAAGATCTCTTGTCTAGCTCACACATAGCCCAATGCTAATTGAATGGTCAGTTGAGCCCAATAAGCCCATTGGGGTATACATCTCTTTAAATACTTAAGAGAAAAGTTCTCCTAAGCCTCTCTAATAGTTCCACATGCCACCCATAGCACAGTAAGTGTGCTTCACATGAAACAGAGAGAAAAAAAGAGAGTGAGAGAGCCCAGCTACCACGGGAGAAATCCCGAGCTCGTTTATGGCCACCGAGGGAGAGATACCCATGGTCGTAGACGTGCAATCAAGGAGAAGGAAGAGCGTCTTCCGGATCGTCCGCTCATCTCTCGTTGGGAATCAAGAAAGTGCCCACACACCGGATCATTCAATGGGCTCCAAAGAATAGACAGGAAGGCTCAATGGTTGTGAAGCGCTTCAAGATTTTATCTAAATCAAAATCCATGAATTGATTTATGTTAGATCAACGATCCTACATTTTTGTTTTGTAAAATTTCAAGAGAATTTTAAAATACCTATTCCACTGCGTTCTTGATTTGTTTACAAAACTGCGGAAATTATTTTCGGTAAAATCATTTTTCAAAATTTATTTTTTCGAAATTTCCAGCATTAAGTTGATTTTTGTGTTACCAAGATGTTGTGTTAGCATAGTAAAATACTTATGCAAATGCACATATATGCACTTACCGATTGATATATGTGGTGAATTGTTATATGCACATTTAGTGATGCTTGTTATGAGTCACTAACAGAAATGAGATAACGATGCTTATGATGAGTTTTTTCGTGCACATTTAATGATGCTTGTGATGAGTCACTAATGGCATTAAGATAAAGATGCTTGTGATGAGTCGTTACGTGCACAATAGAATTAAGGTAACGATGCTTGTGATGAGTCATTACGTGCACATTTAGTGATACTTGTGATGAGTCACAAACGGAATTAAGATAACGATGCTTGTGATGAGTCGTTACGTGCACATTGAGTGATGCTTGTGATGAGTCACTAATGGAATTAAAGTAACGATGCTTGTGATGAGTCATTACGTGCACATTTAGTGATGCTTGTGATGAGTCACTAACAGAATTAAGGCAATAATACTTGTGATGAGTCATTACGTGCACATTTAGTGATGCTTGTGATGAGTCACTAACAGAATTAAGGTAACGATGCTTGTGATGAGTCATTATATGCACATTTAGTGATGCCTGTGATGAGTTGTTACATATATATTCCAGTGATGCTTGTGATGAGTCACTGTTGAGCTAGATTGGCGATGCTTGTGATGAGTCGCCTAATATGGAATAAGAAAATAAAAAAGGGTTTAGGAACTATTACTGTGTGTTATTATTGGCGTACTTGATGTGCTTGTTTTTGTAGCTTTATTGTGGAATGTGGATGTCGTGTTAAGTTTTGTGTAGTTTGTCTATTTTGGAGTTTGGTGTACTGTGTGTCTTGCCTTAGTAAGCGCTATGCTTATGTAGTTACTTCATACTGTAGATAAAGGAAAGAACAAGGTTAGCCAATGATAAGCGGACCAGTCAGCGTGCAATGTACATATAGCCCGACCGTGGGAAATATGAAAATATTTTGAAAGTGGCTCAAACTTTGTTATTCGAATTTTGGAAGTTATTTTGTATAATTATATTGTGAACAAATGGAGCGTTTGTGAAAGAAGAATTTAATGCGAGTATGTTTTTAAGCTAGATTTTTATTAACATTTCCATGTTTTTGTTATAAAATTTTGTGTGTTCTTAAAAAAAATAAAAAATTCACACTTCTTAATCGGCCTTGTTATGAGAAAATTTTATAAAATAATTATTTTAATCATTATTAACGTTGAGGTTGTTACACCCAGATTTTAAGAGGGTAATTCGGGAATTTTACATTTTTCCGGATTAAATAAGAGAGGGACTAATTCGCAAAAATTTCAGAAGTGGGAACCAAAATGCAAATTTTTGGAGGACTAAATTGAAAGAATTTTGAAAAGTAGGGGACTTATGCATAGTTTCAAAAAAATTGCACAGTCCCGTTTAATGGGGCACATGTGGCCCTTCTCTTTTTCCTTTTTTCTTTCTCTTTCTTCCTCCCTCAACTCCCTATGCCACCAGCAGTCACCAGCTGAACTTTCGCAGCCGCTGGAGCCACAGTTCGTTGGAGAAACATAACCTTGATCGTAGGAGTTTTTGAATTTCCAGCGACTATTCCAGCCATTTTAAGCTGCAAGTTTGGGCTTGTTAGATTCATCTCATCGAGAGGAATATCAATACAACCCCATTTTGCCGAATTAAAAGTTGCCATTTGAGATAGTTTAAGGTTTAAGGTTTTGGAGTTGACCTTTAGATCAGACTGTTTGATCGTATTTTTAATATCATTTTTGGAATGTACTTGTAAAATGGTGAAGATTGATGTACATATATATATTGACTATGTTGGGTGATGGACACGAAAACCGATATCAGACAGCTTAAGTTTTACCTCGTTTTACATGCTAGGGGTTGGGTTTCAGCCTAGACCAGAATTGGACGAATTATATGTCTAATCTAGTTATTTTGGACGCTAGGAACTCAGTGCAGAGGTCCGTTTGTTGATTTGAAACTCCGTTGAGAAGTTAGTTTTTCAAAGAGAGCGATCGAGGGCTTAGAATCGGTTCCCAACCGTCCTAATGATCATCCAATGATACCCCGAGGTTCAATAGCGTGGTATCGCTATTTTAGTGAGATAGGGATTTGGTTACCTCTATTTTATACAATTTTGAATAAGACTTGCTTTATGTTACATGTAGTAAGCAAATGATTTTAGAACTACTTTAGATATATGTGATAGAATTGGATTATATGATATGTACTATATTACTCTATGATTTTTCTGAGTGCAAGTTATTTTGGGTATATCAAAATAGCGCTGTTACATAGCTCGTTTTTCCATAAAACTTAATATGCCCTTTTAATTAAAAACTAGAGCATGTCTATTTTTACACTTTAGTTCCATATTGCACATGTTATAGGATCATATATGAGTACCATGTTAGCATCATCGGTTTACAATATGGCGTTATGTGCCCCACCATCAGTGCAGAGTTTGTAAACCCGCACAGGGTTTGTTTTTTCTGATTACCTCCCCATTTAGCAAGCGTGGGCAATACAGTTGCCCCTCCAAGTTTGGCAGGTGACACATGTGTGTTTCCTTTAGATATGGGCTTAGGTGTCAGACAGGCTATTGGGTACACATAGTGCCATCATTTTGGGTTTCCATAATGAGAGGATGTGAGCTCATGGGTGTAGGTTGATTTGTGTCATATGCATATGAATTCAATGGTTTTGATTATATTGTTATGTATTGCCGATTTTAGACTATTATATATATATGTATATATGTTTTGGATTAAACTAACTATGTAGGAACTTTTTATCACTAAAACATTTTCAAGCGAGGTAACTATTTTTCTACTGGCTATTTTATGCTCATCCCTATCTTCCTTCCTCAGGTGGTGTTTAGTGCGACTTTTTGATCAAAAGGAAAAAAAGACTATCCTTTGATTGTAGTTCATTATCTTGGTAATGCTAGCATTATAGTGTTATCGTGCTGGTTGGATTGTTGGATTTGATTTAGTATTGAACAGGGATTTCTACTTTCAATTATGTCCGTGAACTTTATGTATACTATATTAGTATTAGATACTTGTAGTGGATATGATGATGTTTGAACTTAAATTTGACTTATATTTTCTTTTTATATTAGATCTATGTTTAGTGGTGTATATAAACTATGGGAGAGGTTCACTAGACGAGATTCCAAATATTTTACTTAAATAGATTATTTTATTAAATTGAAACTTTTAAGACCTTTTTAAAAATAACTTAAGTAATTTCCCATCATAATAAAATTCCTCTTCTGCTACTAGCCTGAGATTTGGGTCGTGACAGATTTTATGATATCAAAGCCAAGTTTAAAAGCTCAGATGTAACACCGTTAAACTAGGTTGAAGTTATTTTTATAACAAGCATGCATCATTATCTCACTAATAGCTTCGCATATTGTTTCAGAGTCTTAAAAATGCCTCCAAGAAGAGCTCTAAGGCACCAACCGGGTGGCGAGCCTCCTCCACATCAACCGCATTTCAACCCCTTGATTAAGGCAATTTATGAGGCATTTGCCCAGATAAGCAATCCAGACTATCAGCCTCCAGCTCCGAGGGAATGCCCACTTGATCAGTCCGATCATCTTTAGCGGTTAATGCGCCTTTAGCCAGGGAAGTATGATAGGAGACCAGAGCCTTTCATAACGATTACTTGGTTGCATGAGATGGTGGGGTATTTGCAAGCCCTTGGTAATCTAAAAGAGTTTCGGGTGGTCTTTGTCATCACCCGTTTGATGGAAAATGCCAACCACTAGTGGAAGACAATGGAGCTGATGCAGAATATGGAAAGTCTAACCTGGGATAACATTGAACGGCTTTTTAAGGCCCAGTATGCCAATGAGGACCAACAGGACGAGACTGCTACCCGATTTGAGACGTTGATTCAAGGCAACAGGACAATGAATGAGTATCTTATGGAGTTCACAGAGTTGGCAAGTGTTGCCCTTGAACCTGATGTAAGTGAGAAGTACCGAGTTACCAAGTTCAAGAGCCGTCTGAATCGGAATATTTTCAATCAAATTAGCACACAGACCTTTCATACTCTTCTTGAGATTGTAGTGGCTACTCAGCGAGCAGAGGCTATTGAAGAGAGACAAGAATCCAGGAGGAACCAACATAGAGGTAACGATAGTAAAGCCACCAAAAGGAATCAGGATAGGGTACTCCGAACAATGGAAGCTTGAATAGTAGTGGTTCATCAGAGGGTAGCAATGGTAGTCCTTATGAAGGATGTTTTTCTTGTGGTCAGCCAGGCCATAGAAGAAAGCGTATCCCAATTGTCTATAGAAATCTCCACTTTCTCAGGGAGGACCGCAGAGGAGATAGTCAGGTTCAGTTTCTTACCAGAACACTCAAGCAAGGACGCAACAGTCTTAGGGTGTTTTATACGCTTTCACTTCCCCTCACCCTAACCAGCATCAGTACTGTCCCTGGGGTTACACCCGAAATTTTCACACTCCTTAGGTTTCAGAAAGTTAGGGAGGGCGTGGGTATGGTAATAGTGGTCTAGGACCTAGTAGCAATCATCCTGGTCAGGGAAGAAGCAACAAAGGGAAAGGTAATTGGCCAAGCCTAGCATTTACTATAACTAACGACACTCAGGATAATACTGGCCAAGGTGTTGTTGACGATATGATCCTTATTTCACACTTTTAGGCACATGTTTTGTTTGATACTAGTGCATCTCACTCATTCATATCCTTGTGTTTGCTCAACTATTGGGGTTAGAATTTTCTGAATTGGATTATGTATTGACTTTTGATACACCTATGAGAGAAGTAGCTAATGTGTCTAGTGTGTATAAGTCTTGTCGTATTATGATTAGTGAAAAAAAGTTGCTTGCTGATTTGATTGTATTATCTATGGGACAATATGGTGCGATACTCGGTATGGATTGGTTGTCTAAGTACCGAGCTGTTGTGGACTGTCATATGAAACGGGTGACTCTTTTTCTAAGTGATGGGTGTCTCATTGTCTATCATGCTAGAATGAATCCGTTGAAGCCAAGTCTTATTCTTAAAGCATGCATGGGTAGAAGGAAGAGACTTGAGTGTTATGAAAACTTGTTTACCATTGATGGCGAGGTGAGGACAGATGATCAAGACCTATGGATACTGGTGGTGAGTGAGTAGTCAGAGATGTTTCCAGAGGACTTACTAGGGTTACCACTGGATAAGGAGATCGAGTTTTGTATTGAACTAGTTCTTAGAGCTCAGCTAGTTTCTATTCCAGCCTACCGTATGGCTCTACAGAGATAGAAGAATTGAGAGAACAGTTGGATAATCTGATTTCCAAAGGCTTCATTCAGAGTAGCACTTCTCCTTGGGGTGCTCTTATTTTGTTTACAAGAAAGCTAATTGTTCATTAAGACTTTGATTGGACTATAGGAAGTTGAATCAGCTGACGGTGAAGAACAAGTATCCTCTGCCAAGGATAGATGAGTTGTTTGAATAACTCGGTGGATCAATATTGTTTTTCAAGATTGATTTAAGATCTGGTTATCATCGGTTACAAATAAGATAGGAGGATATACCGAAAATAGTATCCAGAACTCGTTATGGCCAACTTGAGTTTCTGGTGATGCCGTTTGGTTTGTCGAATGCTCTTGCACCTTTAATGGATCTCATGAATCATATTTTCAAGCCATATTTGGATCATTTTATAGTTATGTTCATGGACGACATCCTGGTGTACTCCAAGACTCGAGAAGAGCGTGTCGAACACTTAGGGATAGTATTTGAGACTTTGAAATATCATCAGCTGCATATCAAGAAATAAAAGTGTGACTTTTAGATGTCAGAAGTAAAATTTTTAGGGCATGTGATTTCTCACGAAAGTATTTAAGCCAATTCTACTAAGGTAGAAGCTATTCTAGAGTGGAAAACATTGAAAAATGTGACAAAAGTACGGAATTTTCTTGGTTTGGCAGGCTATTACTGCCATTTAGTCGCTTTACCTTTGATAAGGTTGGCAAGAAAGGATGTCAGGTTCATTTGGGACAACGAAAGTGAGTAAGCTTTTGTGAGATTGAAGCACAGTTTAACAACCACGCCTGTTCTTATTGTTCCTAATAGTAATGAGCCTTATGTGGTATATACCGACACTTTGAAGATAAGTTTGGGATGTGTCTTGATACAGAATGGTCAAGTTGTGGCTTATGCTTCTCATCAATTGAAACCACGTGAGAGGAACTATCATACCCATGACTTAGAGCTTGCAGCGTTGATCTTTGTACTGAAAATTTGGAGATGTCACTTTGTGGCGTGAAGTTTGACATATTCTTTGATTATAAGATTTTGAAGTATCTCTTCACTTATAGGGATCAAAATCTAAGGCAATGAAGATGGGTTGAATATATGGAAGATTATGACTTTAATCTACAATATCATCCTAGCAAGGCCAACAATGAAGATGGGTTGAATATATGGAAGATTATGACTTTAATCTACAATATCATCCTAGCAAGGCTAATGTTGTGCTTGATGGTTTGAGTAGAAAATCTCGTGGTGTACTAGCTGTATTAGTGTTTGAGGATTGGAAGAACTGAATTACGAGTAGTGACTATAACTTACAGTACTTTGAGGGTGAAGAAGTTACTTGTCTCAGCAAGATTGTGATCACACCATCATTTCTTTAAACTGTCTAGCAGAGTCAATAGCAAGACAGAAAATTGCGGACAATTTGGAACCGGCTTCAAAATGGTGAACAGATAGATGATTAAAGTACCAACAGAGAAGAATTCTTGCTTTTCAATGGGAAGTTAGCTGTGGCTAGACAAACCGTCGTATTTGTTAAACCTCATAAAAATAATGTTTGCATTTCTCTATCTCTATTTCTTTAATTTATTTACCTTGAGCTGGTGCATATAATTTAGCTATTTTTACTTGATATTGTCATTACTTGCATATTTCACTTGCTCATCTTGAAAAGTTTGTAAAAGGTTTTAAAATCCAATTCACCCTTCCTCTTGGGTTAGCTAATCTTAGACTAACATCTATAATCCCCACAGAGCCAAAACGTTCCATTAGCTTTAGCAAACAGAATAGGAGCACCCCATAAAGAGGTACTACTCCTAATGAATTCCTTTTATAAAAGATCATCTAGCTGACTCCTTAACTCAGTCATTTTTGTTGGAGCCATGTGATAGGCTGGAATGGAAACTGGCTGAGCTCCGGGAACCAAATCAATGCAGAACTCGATCTTCCTATCAGATGGTAGCCCTGGTAAATCCTTAGGAAAAAATTGGGAAACTCGCTAACTACTGATATCTAAGGGTACTGATCGGTAGTTTTCATTTCACTATGGATCGCAAACAAATTCTCATAGCACTTTAATTTCTTCCTTCCACCTATACATGCTTTCAGAATAGGACTCGGTCTCAAAGAATTCAAATGAGCTTGGTAAACAACAGGATACCCATCCTTTGGAAAAAGAGTCACTCTCTTATTGAAAAAGTTAACAGTCGCTCGATATTTGGATAGCTAATCTATACTGAGAATCACATCAAATTGTTGCAAAAGGAACACAATCAAATCAGCAAGTAGCTTCTTACCATCAAGCACAATAAGACAACCACGACAGACAATAGAAACATCGGCAACTCCACCCATAGGTGTTCCCAAAGTCAATACATGATCCAACACAGAACATTCTAATATCAACATTTGAGTAAAAAACATGGAGATAAAAGAATGAGAAGCACCAGTATCAAATAAGACATAAGCTCAAGAGTGGAAAATGAGAATCATACCATCAACAACACCTCTGCCAATGTGGTCATGAGTCTTATCTACCTCCGCAACTACATAAGCCTGAGCAGAAGCTTTGCCTTTTCCTTTGTTCCTTCTTCCTTGGCCAGGGCGACTGCTACTAGTTCCTGGACCAGTACTAGCATATCCACGTCATTCTTGGTTCCCAAAAGTTTGTGAAGCCTGGAAATTCTGAGTATAGCCCTAGTTATAGCCCGAACCTTGTGGCCTATACCGATGCTAATATTGAGACCCGTAAGGCTGCAGATAAGGAGTGGAAGTGCATGCCTAAGACTGGGTCTGAGATTGCACTGGTCTCATCTGATTACCCTGAAAAGGAACTAAGGTACTCTGACTTCCCTGTGGTCCTCCTTGAGACAATGGAGATTTTTGTTGGTGATAGAGGCAAGCTTTCTTCTGGTGGCCTTGTTGTCCGCAGTTGAAGCATCTATATGGGCCATAATGACCTTTCTCTGAAGAGCCACTACTATTACTACTTCCACTGTTCTGAGAATTTTGTCTTTGCCATTGCCCTTGGTTCTTCTTATTCATTTTTCTCCTATTGCCATTGTTTCCTCCCTGATCCCTCATTGTTGACCGATCATCAAAAAAAGCCTAAGCTTTTTGGGCCATAGCAACTAAGTCAATAAGGTTGCTAAAAGGTTAGGTCACAATCTTTTCCAAGATGGCTGGCCTCAAAGCCTCTATGAACTTGATAATCTAGAGGGTAGTGTCTGTTCCATGTGCATAAGCATATTGTGCCAATTCCATAAACTGTACGTAGTACTTATTCACCATCATGTCACCCTATTTGACCCGTTCATATTCTCTAATCATAGCAGCTCTATAACTAACATTAGCATAATGACTCCTAAATAATTCCTCAAAGGTATCCCAAGTCATATCAGTCACATCCTGAGATAACTTGACTGTCTCCCATTAATTTATAGCTCTATCAATCAGCTTGTAAGTGGCAAAGGTTACTTGGAGCTCTGCTAGTGTTCCAATAATAGTGAAAGTCCTCATCACATCTCTAAGCCATCTCTCAGCCAAGGTGGGATCATGTCTCCCATCAAATGATGGCGGATTGAGCTTCATGAAGTCCTTGAAAAAACTAGCTTGACAGGCCTCAGGATGTTGCTCTATCTTTAGACTCTGTAATGCTCGTAAAGCATCATACAAGTTTGCCAGAGGGTCAGGGATTTACAATTGTGGTGGAGGAGTTTCAGCCCTAGGCTCTTGCCTGTGTATTCTTCTTCTCGGAGGTATTAGAGTTCTGTATTCTTTTGCCAAAGTGTCGGTGAGAAAATGATACAAGTATTTTTGAAAAAGAAGTCATAATCTAGTCTAATGGTGACACATCCGAGGTAATTAAACATGGCTCTGATACAAAAAATTTCTATTATAGCCCAAACCCCAGGCCAATAGTAGAAAGAGAATTTCACAAGTGGAAATCTATAAGTTATTCTACAATATTTTAGAAAGTTCGATTTTTCAGAAAAATGACAACTAGTTTCAAAACAATAGCTTCTGTAAAAGTTTATAAAAGTAATCCAGATTGTAAATTCTCATAGTCGATCACCACTAGACTTAGACTGTTGATAATATTCATAAAACATACATATGCATCACCATCATCATCACAAGAATGCATAATAGGTAGTACAATCTAAATCCATAGTATGAGTTTTAAAGTGTTACTATAAATCCAAAATGAGAGTTACTAAGTAGTTACCAACTACTAAACTAGTAACAAACTTCCTCTCCTAATCACTCTGCTCTAGAGTTGCCCAAGTCACACTGCACACCACCTGAGACGGAAAAAAATAAGGGGTAAGTATTTACGTGCTCAGTAGAAATTCAATTACTGTTTTGGAGTAAATGTAACTTTTCAAACCTGCATGGTTAGTACCTTTTAAAATCTATTTATAAATCAAGTTTATGAAATAATTGAGATCAAGAATAATCATGTATTTAAAACTAAATCCAAAGTCACAATGTTGTACATATCATAAATTAACCAAGTATATGAATGAGCTCTCATCCTCCCATTATGGCCTAATAATACCCCTTTGGTAGAGGTATCTAGCATCTTGACACTATCCGAAGGTGTGACAGTAAATCCTACACAGGGGCCTAGGTCTCTCACCTAGCGCTGCAGCAACTCGCCAGCAATCTAAGATACCATGATGCAAAAATAGAACACAAGTGTATGATCCTATAGTAGGTATAACATGTCATAGAGTATGTAATAACTATGTATCAAGTGTATCAAGAAATCATGCTTTAAAAGTCATTTAGTATTATTCTGAGATATATTGAAAATCGGGCAGCATAACAGCCGTATTTTCCCAAAACCAAAATTTTTAACCTATATAAAAACTATACAGTCTAATCCCATTATAATCCAATATATCTTAACAGTTCACAAGTTCACCAAATATTCAATCACATTAGTTAAATCCATGAAAAATTGACAATTTTCAGAAATAGGTCATAATGCACATTTTAAAATAGAATAGGCATAAAACCAGATAATTGAACCCCTACCTTACCTTGATAGCTATGCTAAGCCATCGGCGCCTTTAGAATCTCCCATTAGTCACTCGGTCGCTCGAGAGTTCGTTTTAGGATCCCGTGAGCTCACTTTGAAGGGTGACCTTCTAAACGAGGCCTCAAATTGAGAAACGGATGTCACCATTGAATTCCTAGTGCCCAAAAATGCTAGGTTAGATATACAACTTGATTAATTTAAGTCTCGGGCCGAAACCCAGCCCGTGGCACGCAAAATGAGGTGAAATCCTGAGCCTCGAGTCTCAGATTTCGTGCCACTTTAAAACCTATTGATGCTATATATCAAAACTCGTCTCTTGATCTTACTTAGTCCAATTTCAATTTCGAGGCCTCGAGCTTAAATTTTGCTTTATTAGGCACTAATTCCAAAGTTACAAAAATGTCAATTTCTGAAAATGTTTGCATAAATACCACAATTTTCAGATCTAATTTTCTCTCAATCTATTCATCCATTCCACACAAAACAACCATCTACATCATGTCTTAAACCATACATTGATCCCACAAAGTTCCATTATCACCATCTGAGGTTTTCAAAAATAATTATGTAAATGCCACTAATTTGTTACAAAAATGGCTAGAGCTTCTATGCTGGAAATTAATGGCGGTGGAGGGTCAAAAATGGTCAGAGAAAGCTTGGGCTCACAACATGTGATGGTCCTCGGCTTGAACAGCGGCCGGAGTGCTAAAAACAACCGTGAATGGAGGATCATCGGTCGCCTGAGAAGCAGCGTCGGCTAGAGTTCTAGTGTGGGTTGATGCCGGTGGCCAGTAATGGGAGGGAGACTCCGAGAGGGTAGAGGAGGGAGGGAGAGAACGTGAAAGAGGAGAGAGAAAGTTAGGGATTCGGGAAATTTTGGGTTATTTTTTACACTTGGCAGATCTAAAATAAGGTGTTTAAGTCCCTTAGATTTCCATTTTAACCCCTAGCTCAAGTTTTCTCTTCAATTAGGTCCTTGAAAATTCAAAATTGTCCCCAAACTCAATAATTCTTCTCACTTTGGTCCTTACCTGAAATTAATTCAAATTTCTACCATTTTAATTAATTCCAATTCACCATTATGAAAACACTAAAATACTCTTAATAAAATTCGGGATTTTCACGTAAAGAGTTCGAAAAAATTAGGCAAGCTAATTTTAATAGTTAACACATTAAAAAGATATGAGACAGACTTATTTTTTAGTCTATAACGTTAAAAAGTTTTTTATAAAAACTTTTCATATTTTTTTTAATGTGTGGCTCTTTCCTCTCTCTCTTCTCCATCTTCTTGCTATCTCATCTCATATATTGAGACCAATAGCAAGAATTCTTCTAGAGTGTGTGAGAAATAACATAATTGTGATTTTAAGAGCCCACTCTCTAATTGTTTTATGTGGAGAGTTGATGAAGAAGATCGTGGTTTCAAAGCTGTGGTAGTAATCATTCTCTTCAACAAAAGGGAAATTCTTAAATTGAAAGGTTAGAGTTTTTCTTTCTTTCCTATATAAATAGTTTATTGATTTTATTATTGAAATACAAAGCTACAATTATCCTAACGCCTCTTTGTATGAGTAAAATTTTGATTATCACATGCACCATCTTCTGCTGCACTATATAATGGTTCTTTTAAGTGTGTGTGATAAAAAATATTTTACACACACAAAGAGAGACCTCAGGATCATTATAGCTTTGTTATTTTAATAGATAGAATTAATATACTCTTTATAGAGAAAATTAAGAATACTCTTAACCCTTTAATTTGAGTATTTCTTTTTGACAAAGAAGTTGATCTCTACCATAGCTTTGAAACCACGATCTTCCTCACCTAAACTTCACATAAAAGAACAAGAGGGTGGGCTCTTAATAATCATTATATTGTTGTTTCTCACACTCTAGAATTCTTAATGTTGGTCTTAACACATGAGATAGCAAGAAGAAGGAGAAGAGATAGAGGAAAAAATCACAAGCTACTAAAAATACAAAAAGTTGGGATAGAAGTTTCTTAAACTCCTAGCACAACCACTGAAAATAGAATATCGGCCTCTCTCGTATATTTTTATACGTGTAGACTGTTCAAACAATTGTATATAACCGCAAGTATACGGTGCCAACAAGTAATAAAATTATCAATATAATTATCAATATAATTATCAATATAATTATCAATATAATTCTCTTAATTATCAATATAATTCTACTTAGTTTTTCCCTAATTTATAGGCTAAGAACCTAAATTTCTCCTACTTCCTCTCTCGAGTGCCAAGTGGAGTCTAATCCTAAATTCTCAATTTCAATATCTCTATTTAAAATCAAGAACATAGAAATTTATTAAGTGCAAGGGTTCTTAATGCAAAAACCTCAGAATCTATATATTTTCTCAAACTATACAAATCCTAAGTTGTATTATCCAAGGTCACAATTAGAATTTCCTTTCTCAAGTGTCAAATTCTAAATACCCACACAATCAATTGGTGATCAAGCAATTGAAAGCATTAAGATCAAGATAATACAAATAAACCATGGAAAAACATCATAAAAATCATATTGAAATGCAAGACATAGTTTCAAGCAAGGTTCATCAATCCTCTAGATACAAAAGTTTAGCTCATGTTTGAAATAAACAAAATCAAACTACAAAGTATTGACATCATAGGAGAAAGAAAAGAAAAACTCTATTTGATTGATGAATTTCTCCCCAAGAAGTTTTCTCCTTCTTCCTCCCTTGATTTCTTGCTAGTGCTGCACTTTGGAGGCTGAAAAAGTCCCTAAATCTCTGTTGGGATTCGTCCTATATAGTTCTATGGCAGCTAGGGCATCAAAAGAGGTAAGGAAAGGGTATAAAAACGCTAATCTGGCAGGCCGAGGGCGCCGCGGTGCCGCAAAACAAGTACCGCAGTAATTGTTCGAAAATCTCACGTTGCAAGACTGTGGCACCGCGCTGGTACCACGGTGCCAGTCTATTTTTGACACGGCACCGCGGTGCCTCAAATCTGTCCAAAATTTCCTGATTCGCATTTTTAAACTCGTTTCTCTCCTTTTGGGCACCGTAGTGCCTCCATGCGGCACCTAGGTGCCATAACTTCTATTTTTAAGCTTCCAAAAGGTTCTTTATCACTTCTATGAGCACTCCAAGTTTCTATTAATCAATAAACCTGTAAATAACAGATGAAACTAATAAAAAGTCTTGGAAACTTAGCAAAAATCAAGCCTAATAACAACCAAGTAAGTGAATAAAATTCACTTATCAAATTCCCCCAAAGTTAATAATTTGCTAGTCCTCGAGCAAAGTAAAACCAAAAAGAAAAGAAAAGAAAAGATAAAAAAATAGGCAAGAAACAGACATAAAAACTTCAAGTGTTGATTCAATTCGAACATTAACCGGCCTCAAAGATTGCACATAATTGTAGCTCCAAAAGAATTAATAAACATTGACAATATCTAGAATTTCAACTCCAATGTTAGCCTCACCCCCTTTTAATCCTTTGTGTGTATGTGTGAAAATAGCCAAGCACATCTAAATGTTTTCATTCGGGATCAGTTTATGTAAACTAGTGAATGAAGTTTTGATTTCTTAATCAAGAATGTTCGATCTCCATAGGCTTGTCTTTCTAACCATTCTCCACTAATGTAGACTATCACATCACCAAAGATCAATAAGACTTAAATAATGGTTGTAACCTGAGGCTAAGGTAAAGGTAGGATGAAAAGACATTTTGTAGCTCGATCACCCTAAGCACACATGTTCTAGTCTTGGATCTTTCTCTTCTTTACAACCTCTATTTTTTTTTTTTTGAAAACTCTACAATTCCTTTGAATTTATTTTCCACTCTATTGATTCACATCACAATCCTGAAACTTTTTCAAGTGACTATACCCTTAAACTTTGATGCCCATTTCATTTTTTTTTCTTTTTTTTTCAATTTTTTTTATTTTTTATTTTTATTTTATTTTATTTTATTATTTATTTATTTTTTTGAAAAACTTGCACAAGGGTATAACACTTTTCCTTCATCATACACCCTTACAAAATTTGTTCTTCACACTACTATTCCTCCCTTTGAGTCACAAACACCAAATATGTATAGCTAATGATACATGTGCTTAAGGTGCATGGTGGAAAGTTAAAAGTTCTTTTAGGCTAGGTTAGTAATGTGGGTGCAGAAAAAAAGGTCATTAGGCTCAACGGAGTAAACTAAGATTGTTCAAATGTTAAAGGTAGGCTTAAAAGGCTCAACCGATCCAAGGATGGCCTAAATCATTTCTCTAGTGATGTGTAGCCTAGGATTTCGCCTCAAATGGTTTTCAAACAAGTTCTAGAGTTCGATGAAATCTTAAGATAACACTTAATTCACATAAACTTTCTCTAAGAATCAAACAAATCAAATGTGCATG
>JXTC01000086.1:610706-625274 GCA_002914845.1 Trema orientale | reverse complement strand
TTTTTTTTTTTGACTTTAGCGAGGGGGCGCCGCAGTACCCTGTGAGTGGCACCGAGGCGCCACAGTTCTGCCTAGAATGGGTCTTTGGGCCTATTTTGGGCATCGTGGTGTCTTTTTTTCAGCACTACAGCGCCCACAATCTACCCAAAGCTCTTTTTAGTATCTTTCTTCCATATTTCTTCCAAGCAAAAACCATGGAACTCTCCCAAACTTAGTCTTTTTAACATAAACAATAAGAAAAACTTAGCAAAATACAAACAAGATGTGGGTTGCCTCCCACATAGCGCTTGATTTAACGTCCTCGGCCCAACATTCTCTCATGCTCTAGGATAGCTCTCCGAAAAAGAGTTTTTCCTCCTCCCGGTCTTCTTGATCATCAATGAGCTTTAATCTATGGTTATAAATCCGAAAAATATGCCCGTCCTTCCCTTTGATGTCCACAGTCTGACAGGGAAACACTTTCACCACAAGGAATGGTCCCGACCACTTGGACTTGAATAACTTCAACCTTGATCTCAAGAGAAAAACTTGTTGCCCCGACAAAAATTCATGTTTAATAACCTTCTTCTTATGGCAATTTCTTTCCTCCACTTTTACATTATCATCCAAACTTTCGATCTTCTCCACCTGGCTACATGAATTTGTATCTTCGGAAACCTTGTTGGTATGATAAATATTGAACTTGAGCTCATCCTCATTCACCCTCAAAGTTAACTCCCCTTTTGATACATCGATCAAAGCCCCAATTGTAGCCAAGAAAGGTCGCCCAAGAATCAAAGGCATATCTTGGTCTTCATCCATGTCCAACACCGCAAAATCGTCGGATTGAAATATAAACTTGCCAACCTTCACCAACACGTCTTCAATAACTCCATGAGGATAAGTGAGCGATCTGTCCCCCAATTGCAAAGTGATTGATGATGGCTTCACCTCACCAAGTCCCAATTTCCGAAAAATAGATAGAGACATCAAATTTATACTAGCTCCAAGATCACATAATGCTTTATCAAAAGAAATACCTCTAATTGTGCAAGGAATGACGAAACTCCCGGGGTCTTTGAGCTTTTGAGGCAACTTCTTTTGGATAATTGTATTACATTCTTCGTTAAGCTTTACGATTTCAAACTCCTCGAATTTCCTCTTCTTAGACATTAGCTCTTTCATGAACTTGATATAATCTTCTCCAAGGCCTCCGCAAATGGAATGTTTATATTGATCTTCTTAAAAATCTCTAAGAACTTGGCAAATTGCTCATCAAGCTTCTTCTTATAGAATCTTTGAGGGAATGGAAGAGTAGGTTTGATGATCGGAGGATTGTCGGGAAAGGTGATAGAATTAGGCTCCCAAGCCTCTTTTGTTGGCCGCTCTTGATTCTTCTCATCTTTAGCCTTCACTTCCACTTGGTCATGAATTGTTGGAATGGATGTTAAGGCTTCATCATTATGTGGCTTTGCTCCCTCTATTTCTTTTCCACTCTGCAAACTAATGGCATTGCATTGCTCTCTCGGATTTACTTCCGTGTTAGCCGGAAAAGATCCTTTTTGTTGGGCACTAATTGAAGATGCAAGTTGGCCAATTTGGACTTCGATACTCTTAATGGTTGCCCCTATGTTACTCATATGAGTCTCCATGTTGTCAAATCTTGCTTCACTCTTTTTGAATCTTGCCCCCGTTTCAACAATGAAAGTACTAAGCAAGTCTTCCAAGGAGGACTTCTTCTCAACACCTTGGTAGCCATAATAAGGAGGTTGCAACACATTCTTCGTATTACCATAAGAGAAGTTCTCATGGTTATGAAGCCCCGGATGATAATAATTCAGCAATTGACTGCCTTGATAATTGTGGAAGTTTCGGTTGTTGACATATTGCAATTGCTCAATACTAGGCTCGGCTTCGGGATATGAAGAAGAGGTAGCCACCACGGTATCTATCTTTGAGTATGCCCCATAAGTAGTGAATGCCGCTAATTGGCTAGAAAGAGAGGACACTTTGGCTGAAAGTGCGGAAATATGATCAACTTCATAAATTCTAGCAGCTCTCTTGATCGTTGAACGCTCACACGCCATTGATAGCTATTAGTGGCCATCTCATCCAATAAAGCAAAAGCTTCTTCAACGGACTTAGACATCAAAGTTCCTCCTGAGGCGGCATCAATAATGGTCCTAGTCTGACCATTCAACCCATTGTAAAATACCTCAATTTGCATCCAACTTTGATAGCCATGTTGAGGACAACGACGAAGCAAGTCTTTGAATCTCTCCCATGTCTCATACATTGGCTCAAAGTCTGACTACTTGAATTGCCCAATCTCACTCCTTAACTGAGCGGACTTGGAAGGAGGAAAGAACTTGACAAGGAGCTTTTGCGCCATTTCCTCCCAAGTAGTAATACTTCTGGCCTGTAGAGATTGCAACCACACTCTTGCTTTGTCCCTAAGAGAAAAAGGGAACGAACGCAATCGAATGGTGTCTTCAGAAACACCATTCATCTTAATAGTATCACAAATCTCCAAGAAAATAGCCAAGTCGGCATTCGAGTCTTCTAGTGGAGATCCCCCAAACTGATTTTGCTGCACCATATTAATCAAGGCCAGCTTCAACTCAAAATTATTTGTAGCAATAGTTTGGCGGGCGATGCCAGAATAATTATCATTTACAATTGGCCGAATATAATTCCGATGGCCCTTTGTTGTTGATTGTTGGCAGCCATTTCTTGAGCTTTGTTCCGCCTTTCAACCCTTATATACCTAAGAGTCTGCTCAATTTCTGGATCAAAGGGTGTTGTATCAAAGCTCCTACTTCATCGCATTAACTGTTAACCACAAACAATTAAGTAATTAAGTAAAATTAAAGAAGCCTAAACTAAAATCAAGATTAATCGGTAACAGTATTAGTAATAATCAAATTAAACAATCCTCGGTAACAGCGACAAAAATTTATTCAAACAATTGTATATAACCGCAAGTATACGGTGCCAACAAGTAATAAAATGGAAGTATATTCCAGAATGTCGAACCACAGGGATTGTATTTGATTACACTAAGTATTGTAATTAATTGCTCTCAATTTTATCTAGACAAATCAAATAACTAGAAAATGTAAATAAACAAAAGCTAAACAGGAAAAATAAAATAAAAGTAACTAACAAATGCAAACCAATAAGGAATCAATGTCAAACTAACCTAGAGAATTGACTTACCAAGCTATCCACTATGTCTCTTAATTATCAATATAATTCTACTTAGTTTTTCCCTAATTTATAGGCTAAGAACCTAAATTTCTCCTACTTCTTCTCTCGAGTGCCAAGTGGAGTCTAATCCTAAATTCTCAATTTCAATATCTCTATTAAAAATCAAGAACATAGAAATTCATTAAGTGCAAGGGTTCTTAATGCCAAAACCTCAAAGAATCTATATGTTTTCTCAAACTATACAAATCCTAAGTTGTATTATCCAAGGTCACAATTAGAATTTCCTTTTGCAAGTGTCAAATTCTAAATACCCACACAATCAATTGGTGATCAAGCAATAGAAAGCATTAAGATCAAGATAATACAAATAAATCATGGAAAAACATCATAAAAATCATATTGAAATGCAAGACATAGTTTCAAGCAAGGTTCATCAATCCTCTAGATACAAAAGTTTAGCTCATGTTTGAAATAAACAAAATCAAACTACAAAGTATTGACATCATAGGAGAAAGAGAAGAAAAACTCTATTTGATTGATGAATCTCTCCCCAAGAAGTTTTCTCCTTCTTCCTCCCTTGATTCCTTGCTAGTGCTGCACTTTGGAGGCTGAAAAAGTCCCTAAATCTCTGTTGGGATTCGTCCTATATAGTTCTATGGCAGCTAGGCAATCAAAAGAGGTAAGGAAAGGGTATAAAAACGCTCATCTGGCAGGCCGGGGGCGCCGCGGTGCCGCAAAACAGGCACCGCGGCGCGTGTTCGAAAATCTCATGTTGCAAGACAGTGGCACCGCGCTGGCACCGCAGTGCCAGTCCGTTTTTGACACGGCACCGCGGTACTCTAAGAGTGGCACCGCAGGGCCTCAAATCTGTCCAAAATTTCCTGATTCGCATTCTTCAACTCGTTTCTCTCCTTTTGGGCACCGTAGCATCTCCATGCGGAACCTAGGTGCCATAACTTCTATTTTTAAGCTTTCAAAAAGTTCTATATCACTTTCATGAGCACTCCAAGTTTCCATTAACCAATAAACCTGAAAATAACAGATGAAACTAATAAAAAGTCTTGGAAACTTAGCAAAAATCAAGCTTAATAACAACCAAGTAAGTGAATAAAATTCACTTATCATAGACTTAAAATTAGGTTTCCTAATTTTCTCAAAATCTTTACATATATGGTCCTATTTTCTAAATTAATAAATGTGTAAATTAATATAATATTAATACCATATCAAAAAATAATTTTAATCCTAATAAAGACATCATCAAAAACATAAAATAGATAAGATAGAGAAAGAAACCAAAACCGCATATAAACCTGAGGAAGAATATGGCTTAGGGTTAGTTATTAGGCTTCCTATTTTCTTCTACGCTTTAACGTGTAAAACATTTTCTAATTTGATTTTAAACGATTTAAAACTCTGTAATAGATAACATATTTGACTTAAATATGAAAATAAAATCCCATCCTCTTAGGACAGGGTTTACACGTATATTAGAGATTTTTAGTGTGTAGAAATTTCCTTATTAAGATGAAATATCTCTCTTTCCTCTTTAGGATAATCTATTTAATTACATAATTAATTCATATATTTTTTAAATTTGGAAAATAAACTAACTGCTTACACGTTAAAGGAAAAGAAAATTCCCCAATTTTCTCTTCACCATCTTAACGTGTAATACTTGTCTAAGACAAGCTAATATTATTTTTAAAAAAATTCCTGCTTTTGTTTTATCAGAATATACAAATAATCAAATTACAAAATAATAGAATTAATTTATTTGGTAAATCACAATTTCCCAAATAGAAAGCAACAAAAATAATCACATTATTTTTCTATGTTCATGCGTGTAATTTTCTTTGTGTTACATGCCTAATATATTGTGGTGGGGCACATTATTTGTTGCTTATTAAATAATCATGTTATTTAAAAAGAATAATAAATTAAATAGATAAAAGTAATAATATTTATTATTTATTATAATGTGACACATAAAATAATTAAATGTGTAACATTAATTTTAGTGTGACATAATTAATTTAAAATTCAACAATTCAAAATTTAATATTAATACAAAAGTGACAATATAACATGTTTAATACAGTGTTAATAGAGGTGCTTCGGCGATTATGGACTTGCAATTTTAAACTCCAATAAATTACTCTTTAATTAAATTATCAAATTTATTAGTTACAATGTTATTCCACTAAAAAATAGAACTGTACTCTTAAACGTTACAGTTTAAATTACTCACATCAATCATAAAGTTTGTTCGTTGATTTAATCATTATATATAGATCAATCCTCCATAAATGATTCGTAATTATAGTTAGGTTCATGATCCGTTATCCTCTCTAATTATTTTATTTTATTTTTGAGTTCCCATGATTTTCTAATGAAGAATAAATTTATGATCAAATCATGAATTGCGCGATATATTGTTCAAGTATCAAATCATTACTCAAGAGAATTATTTTTCTAATTTCCGTTAGAAAGAAATGGATTCCATATTGTAAATTAATATTCCTAGTTATCTAGATTGTTATATTTCCAACATACAAGAATTTGATCTGACATAAACACAAATGTTAGTGAATATATCAAGAGATATAAGAAAATAAACATGAGTCTATTAATTACTCAGGATTAAGATTGTTCCATATATGATCATCAGTTAATAAATTTAAATATTTTGTTTAGTAACAGATATTCAAATTTATCTAGTCCGATCCTATGTAATCTCATTATATAAAGTACTTTCATTTAATATCGCTATATAAATAGCTCAGATAAAACTGTTCCATTCTTAATGATAATAGATTATATTAATAATTTTTTATATATAATTAAAGGTACGAACTTTTATTATTAGTTATAAACTAGTTGAGATCATGTTCCTTAAACTTAATCCTCTTGTATGTACAACTTTTATACATATTAAGTTAAGGGCATCAATCTGGTAGGTATTTTTTTTTACCTATTCATAGGTATTGTTTTGCCCAATTAAAATTCATCACGCACATCTTTTTATGGTAAAATTTAGAGACAGAAAAGTGCTAAATAATGAATATTTATTTTTATTTTTTTTTCCCAACTACCTAAATTATGTTGGTCATTAGATTATGATCCAACAGCTAAAAAAAAAACCAATAGATAGGGTAAAAAAAAAAAAATACCTATTGGATTGGGAACCTTAAGTTTAAGATTACATTTTCAATCATAGAACTTCATGATATTTATATATTATCATAAATAATATATGCAAACATATAGAAAAAATCAACCTTATTTAATTAATAGCAAATTATTGTTTACATGTTGCACTTAAGGCAAAAATAATAACATATGAACAGAAATATGTGAATCAAATAAGAGAATATTGAACATTTATATCTACAATAAACACACAACAGGAATATAATATACCACGACAAAAATCATACATATCAAGACAAGAAATATATGAACCAAATAAGAAATACTGAATATCTTCATCAACAAAAACTAAAATATAGTAATAATATATACCACCACAGAAATCATATATACCACTACAAAAGTCATATGTACAACGAAAAAAATATTGATGAACTATTAACAAGTACGAAAAATCCTCCCAAAACGCATAAGAAAAATACAAATAGCTACTTAACCTTAACAGAAAAAAAAAAAAGATTATACAGAAAAACTAACACTAATTGTAACATAAATTAGAAATTAAAATTAAAATCCCCAAAAACAAAACACAATAGAATCAACATAAAATATAGATACGATTCTGAGAAAAACAAAACTCAAGATCAAGAAAACAAATACATACTTAAATAAGATCAAAATCGACTGATAGAAAAAGAGAAGAACATGCTTTCGCTGGAAATTCGACCAGTACTGGAGAAGAAGAAGAAGAAACAAAGAATGCTAGAGAACATCACAATTTCACCAGAGAATTCGAGAATGATGGAAATTCACAAACAAGCTTCTACAAAATCAATGGCTGAGCAAGAAGAAAAAGAGAGAGAAAGAGAGAGAGAGAGAGAGATGAACAAGAAAATAGAGAGAGAAAGAGAGAAGAGAGAGAAATGGATAAAACTAAACGTAAATAATAAGTGCAAAATCTGAAAAACAAAAAATATCATCAGTTAAGGGTTTTTTTAAAACTCGACATTTAGTTATACAATTTAAATGGTCGACATACACTTTAAAAAGTTTAAGAAAATGGTCATATACTATCTCTATAAATATATATCTATTGTATTGGTGATGAGAATATTTACCTATAAATCAAGTACCATTTAAGCTCAAATAATTATGCATTTTCTAGTATTTTTGTTAGTTTGATGTGTTTTTATATGTTTTTGTAGATTTCGTAAATAAATGAGAATCTAAGTGAATTTGTGCCAAAAATAGAAGTTTCAAACCATTTTGAATCAAGTCAAGACCGATCGAGATGAGCCGGAGCAAAAAAGAGGCGCAACGAAGCAAAGACGGCGAGGAAAGGGCACGCGCAGCAGCAAGGCACAGCTGAGCCCCTTTGAGGTGCATCTTGTACCTCCTAACCAGCAAGAGGAATGCAGCCATGAACCTTGGAGGTGCAGCTATGCCTCTACCTCTGCTCCCCCACGCTACTAATGAGGCATTGATGCCCCTTTGATGTGTCCTGAACTTGTTTTTAAGTCATTTAATGGCCCAAATTGCTCTTTTTTTACAATCCAAAGGTGGAGATTCATCCATCCTTAAGTGTGTTCGAATTTGACCTAGGAGAATGACTTAAAACGGAATGGAGACACAATTTTATGATGTGGAGAATAGAAGAGAAAATATACAAAATTCCTAGAGAAACAAAGCTTGAAGTTGGAGATTTTTGAAGAATTCTTAAGAGAGATTCTTGAAGACTTAAAGCTCATCTCTATAAGAGTTTTTATCTTTTCCTTTCTCTCACCCTAATTGCTCTTGAAATTTGTATTGAGCATTTTGTAAGAGTATTTTGAGGTTTATGTTCTTGATGAGATTAGTTTTAGATTCTGCTATGTTTATTTAGAATATGCTATGATTTGATTTATCCTTTTTATACTTTGTTTGGATTATTTTGTTTATTGTTAGCCTATTTTCCATTTCAAATTCATTTATGTATATTTTTGCTCATTGCTTCTAATTTATTTGAACTTAGCATATTTATATTCATGTTTATGAATTAGTTGAACTTAGGTTGTGATTTTGATGCTCTGGAGAAATTAATTGTATAATCTGGAATTGAGAGGTATAGTTTAGATTATTGTGTGACCGGAAAGAGATCAATGCCTAGATCATCACTTTAAGAGCCAGGGTTATTATGAGACTGAGAGGTGATCCATACCTTAATTCCAATTTAAGGGTTAAACTTAATAAGTGCTTGAATAAATGGGTTAGATAGGGATATAGCTCAGGTACTTAGACATATTATCTCATTTGACGCTCGAGAGAGGTAATAAGGTGAGGTTAGATCCTTCGATTAGTGAATTGAATGGGGTAATTACTCAATTTGACGAACTTAGGAGTAATTAGAAGAAACCAAATCCTTAGTACAATAGTATATAGTATTATACAGATTTTATTTACGTATTTCGATTTTATTTACATATTTCTTTTTATCTTTGTGTTTACGTTCTATTTATTTTTAAATTCAATTAATTCTGATGCCTAGATAAAGTCAGGTTATAATAATTTTAGTACTTAGTAACAATTTAACACATAATCTCTGTGGATCGACTATTCTTACCGCTATACTAGATCGTCTTAGTTTTTATTACGACATTATAGGTTAGTTAGCAAAAGAAGAATTATAAATATTTAATTTGTTAATTGTGTTTACTTACAACAAAGCATTTAATTGTCATGTATATATCTTGAAATGTATACTAATTTTTAGATATGAATTGTATTCATGAAATATATACCTGTATACTATGGTATACATTTTGTATACAAAAACTTATGGTATACATTTCTCTCAAAACAAATATAAAAACAAGTATTGTTGAATTAAAAATAAAAAATGGGTACATATGAAAATATGCTTAAGAATGCCTAAATCATCTTGGGGCAAAAAAAGAAAAGAAATCAAGAAAACTTAAAAGTTATTATCATTAGATAAAGCTGGGCATTGATTCTTGATAAGATTACAGTGTATTAATCTATCTTGATGGTATAAAGTGGAGACTTCCAATTAAGTATACCACTCAAGAAGACTTGAACACATCGTTAAACTCCAAATTAATTCCTTCTATTTTCATTACCAAGTTTAATTAATAAGCAGTAAAAGAGTCTATCCCACAGAGAACTTGTATTACTGTTTACTTAGAACTATGTTAATTATTAGGGGTTTATGAATACCAAAACAAAAATAAAATAAGAACAAATCAAAATAGAAAAGAATAACAAGTTGAACTCAATATGATTAAAGCTTTAGTTAAGAACTCATTCTCCACCTCTAGACACTATCTCAAACTATTCACCAAGTTCTATTATTTGATTATCATGCAAAACTATCAACCATAGGCATGTTAGCCCAAGATAGACTACCCAAGAGGAGGGTGAATTGGGTTTTAAAATTTTTTAAGAAACTTTTCAACTATGTAAAATCATAGACCACTATTTTGAAACTTTGAGGCTAAATGAACAATAATATCAAATATATAATAATAATACCAAATCAATTAAGCACACTAAATATCAAATACACAACCAAATAGTTTGCAAAAAATAAAGAGTGTAGGGATAGAGAAAATGCAAGCTCGATTTTTACGAGGTTCGACAAACATGATAGTTTGCCTACGTCCCTGGCCCTCGGTAACTTGCTTTGAGCTTTCCACAATCGGATCAAGATTCTGGGCTTGACCGACCTTTGTACAAACGGAGTGAATTCTTCTTAGGAACACCCTGCCTTTATAATAGTCTTGACTCCAGCTCTATCACGCTTAACCTCGGATTGTTTTGACTTCGGTGACAACTTCACCTCTACGGATTGTTTAGACAATAGTGCTAATCTCACCAACTCACAGGTAATTTAGACTCTGGTGGTAACCTCACCTATACACGAGTTGTTTATGACTCCGGTGGCAACCTCACCTATGCACAAGTTGTCTATGACTCCGGTGCCAATCTCACCTCAACTCAAATAGTTTTATAATATAAGAGTGAACACACTCACAAACTCTCCTCACAAAGATAATAAATATAATTTTGACTTGTTCACCGTTGAAAGATTTCCTATATTTTCGATAAGGATAATTAAGTTCAAGGTATTGTCTATGACCCATATAGCATTATTTCTTAAATGTTTTTAGCTATCTCGAATGTGTATTCTCACCACATATCACACATCCTTTATAGCCTTTTTCCTGTACATCCAGACAAATTATAAGGAGCTAGATAGTCATTGACTGTAAATAGAAGCACCGCTCTCAAAGTAAAATGCTCATCCTTGTACCTATCATAACAATTTGATATTCCATCCCACAAAATTTGCAAATCATCAATTAGAGGAGCTAAGAAGAGATCTATATCATTTCCAGGTTGCTAGGTACTAACATTAATAACGTTCGCATTGTAAATCTTCTTTTCATAATCAACGATGGAGGAAGATTATATATAACAAGAATGACTGGCCAATAGTTGTACTTACTACTAAGGATACTATGTGGATTTATGCCATCAGCAGAAAGACCAAACTGAAGGTTTCTAGGATCTTTTTTTATTTTCTCCGATGTATCATCTATATGTTTCCATGCTGGTGCATAAGCCATATGGTAAAGTTTACCATCGTTGATCCTCTCTTCATTATGCCATACTAAATGTTTTGCATGATCATAGTTTCAAAACAAACGCTTCAACCTCAAGATAGGTGGAATGTACTATTGTACTTTTGCCGGAACTCCTTTTCTCTCCTCTTTTGAGTTATTCCACTTCTATCTCGAGCACTTGCGCATAGGACAACTATTTGCCTCAAAATATTCCATATGATATAGTATGCAATTATTTCGACATGCATGTATCTTTTCATACTCTATTCGTAGTGTACATAGTTTTCTTTACTTGATATAATGGTATTGGCATTTCATTTTCCGATGGCATCAACTCTTTATAGAAAGCGAGTCTGAAAATCCGATGTCACTCCACCCATATTTAGCCTTTAGATTATATAATTTTAGCAATGTAGAAAGCTTTGAGCATTTTGATCCATGATAAATAGGTTTTTTCTGCATCCTCTAGAACTTTTGCAAATTCGTCTGGACAGTCTGTAAAATCATTCTCAAATGCATCATTCACCATTTCCTTAGGGTAGTCAATATCATTAAAACTAGAATATAGTGCTGGAATTGCCTAACACTTAGGACAAAAACATACATGTATGCAAACTATGGAAAATACATGATCACATCATGAACGCAGCGGAAATATAGCGGATTTAGGTTTTAAAATTTTTACATGAAAACAGTTTTCATAACCATATTACATGCATATATCATATACAGGATCATGTATAACATAAATCAAATCTAGATGCATAAACCCTAGAGATGGGATTAGGGTTTAGCTCTTGTAGCGTGCTCCTTCTTGATCTCTTTGTAGATGATGATCAAATCTCCAACCCTAGATCTTCTTGTCTATGCTCTTGCTCTTGGTTGATTAAGTGAGTGGGTACTAAGTTGAATACTTCGTTGGAGAATGATCAAGAACACCTTCTTAATCTTTTGGAACATCGGACGTGAGATGAGAGTGTGACAGTTGCAGAAAAATTTTTCTCTCTCACTTAGCCTAAGAGTGGCCGAATTTCTCTCTCTCTCTCTCTCTCTCTAATTTTCGTGTAGCACACTAAGTGTTACTGTGCAGTTTTTTCTCTCTTGTATCTTATATATATGAGGCCAAAAACTACTAACCCTAGTCCAACTAGGATTGGGCTTGTTCTCTAATTTGGGCTTCGGGTGTATTTTTATAAATATGTCCAACCCATCTAACTTATTTATAAAAATACCAACTTCTATGTAGAATCATTATTTTACACAGTCATGAAACTAATTTCACGAATACCACCAACCAATTAATGAGCTTTGTTGAGCTAGACAAGGGACCTAATAGATCTAAGTAATCTAAGCTCCAATAATATGATAAATACATAATAACTCTTATTATGGTATTTACATAAATATTATTAATAAAGGGGACACTCCACTAAAGGCCCAATACTGCACTCTTAGATTAAATGTCATGCCTTTTAAAAAGATTCAATCAACTAACCTTTATTAACCGATCTATCTAGCATATTCTATACCACACATAGAACCCTTATACAATGCCGTAGTTGGATAGGTAAAATTACCGTAATACCCCTCCAACACCTATTTACCTTTAAGTTACCATCTTTCTATCAAGGAATAATGTTATCGATAATTTTGTTCTCAATGGCCATTTAGACAAAATTATCACCCAATTCACAAAGTGAATACTAGGATCTTAGATTTAATTATTCCATGAATCTTGAAAGAACCTAAAATGGCATTAATGTATAGTGTCCTTAACTATTTGGTGTTCCCATCAATTCATAAACCATAACTTCCAATATGCAGAGTTCACCTCTAATTTCATAGAGGTTAGTCTTTTAACAAATTAAAAGGCTACAACCCATGAAAGCAAGTCCAATCAAATATCAAGGATTAAGATCTATGTGTTAAGAGCTAGTTTGTGGTAATGTAAGAATTGAGTTACGGCACTCCAATTCTTTATATTACCTGGTCCAATTCAATACACATAACTTGTTTATGTTGTATTAGTGTTTCTATCAGAAGTCATATACTTCAATGATTTGAGACACATCATTCCTGTTGAGATAGACAAACACTACAATCATGTTTATTTCTTTATACACAAGCAAAGTCATGGAATCTTTTTCAGATAAATAAACTATTCAACTAAGATAGTTTAATCTAGCAAATATCATAATTGCATATAAGAGAAAGTTGTTTATACTCAAAGGGTATAATTGGAAATCTGCTTTTTAGGGCAAATATCCCAACAATCTCCCACTTGCCCAAAAAGCAATTACTCAAAATAACATACTAAAAGCCCAAAATTGTTCCAAATGACCGAAATTAATAAAAGCAAAATTTAAGTGTTTAACCAACAACTTAAATAACTAAGAAAAGCAATAAAGATCATAAGCTCTCTCTTCATCATTTTTTTGACAGACTTCTCTCTCATCCTCTAGAAAGTCTCCACTTCTGCTGATGAAGGTAGTATTGGTAGATTGTCTATAGAGAATATAGACTTTCTCTTCCTTTGGATAGCCAAGCAAAAAACACTTTTCTGAATTCCTATCAACTTCATTTCCCTCTTTCTTGCACGGGTATACTTCACAACCCCATACCTTCAAATGCTCTAAGCTCTCTACATAGCCCATCCACATCTGAAAATGTGTTGAAGCAACTTTATCTGATGGAGTAAAGTTGAGGATGTACGAAGCTGTCTTCAAACCATAATCCCAATACCTTTTCGACAGCAGCGTTTTCTTGTACATCAGCTCTATGGAATGCTTGAGTCTGATGTTGTATCTCTCAGAAGCTCCTATATGACTATGCTCATAGATAATCGTATTATTCATAAGGAATAGCAAGATTGACTAGTGTTGGCCTCAGCAGGTCACGTAGAGAATCCATATCCCCAAGTTCAACTTCAATCTTGAACTTCTTGACCTTGGTGTCATGTTATATCTGCACCTTTCTGTCAAACTGATGGAAAGCATTTGAGACTTCATCGTATTTTTTCAGAAGATATACTTGGCCGAAGTCCGAATATTCGTCAACAAAAGTGACAAATAATATATGCTTGTTGTAGGAAACTATTTCCATAAATTTGTAGATATGCACATATACGCACTCTAAACATGCCTGAGCCTTCTCTTGACGAGCAGCAAGATGACGCTTGTACTTTACAAACTTCTTGCAGTCTTCACAGTCTATGTCGTTGCTGATATCTACTTCAGGTAAGTGATCCAGCTCCATAAGTCTGCAAATTTCTGAACATGGCATGTGTCCGAGTCGCTTGTGCTAGTCGATGGTGTTGCGCTCCTTTCTAATGTCGTTCACCATCTCTTGGAGTATAGTAATACTCATGATCGAAGATGATGTATTTTATGGCTTCGGTGTCAGAATATAAAGATCATTCTGCATCTCTCCCACATAGCACAATTTATTGCTCTAGAAGACGTGCACCTTCTTGTCAAACATGAAGCGGTAGCCTTCTTTATACATCTTCAATACCGAAAGAATATTTATACTAAACCCCGGTGCGTAGAAGCAATCCTTCACGATCATGGAGCTATCATTGATCTGCAGATAAGCATCACCCATG
>JXTC01000086.1:577476-607370 GCA_002914845.1 Trema orientale | reverse complement strand
TTTTTTTTTTTTTAATGCTGAAAAATTAACACAACGTTAAAAAATTCTGGAAAAAATTCAGTTTTTCAAACTCTTTGAAACATGTTCATGAATCTATCAACCATAAAATTCAAGAACACCAAAACTTAATTTTGCTAGAATCACAATCCATAATATTTCTGACCATGCAGAAAATCAATAGTATATGTAATTAATATCATTCATCACCATGAATCATTTAATTATCATAAATATAAATTGATCAAACTCAAGCACATAACTTAGATATTCAAATCTAGATCAATATTATGCTATACATATGAACCTAAGCTCTTGATGCCAATTGTTGGAGTTGCCTAACACTTAGGACAAAAACATACATGCATGCAAACTATGGAAAACACATGATCACATCATGAATGCAGCGGAAATATAGCGGATTTAGGTTTTAAAATTTTTACATGAAAACAGTTTTCATAACCATATTACATGCATATATCATATACATGATCATGTATAACATAAATCAAATCTAGATGCATAAACCCTAGAGATGGGATTAGAGTTTACCTCTTATAGCGTGCTCCTTCTTGATCTCCTTATAGATGGTGATCAAGCATCTAACCCTAGATCTTCTTGTCTATACTCCTGCTCTTAGTTGATTAAGTGAGTGGGCACCAAATTGAATCCTTCGTTGGAGAATGATCAAGAACACCTTCTTGATCTTTTGGAACACTGGGACGTGAGATGAGAGTGTGAGAGTTACAGGAAACTTTTTCTCTCTCACTTAGCCTAAGAGTGGCCGAATTTCTCTCTCTCTCTCCCTCTAATTTTCGTGTAGCACACTAAGTGTTACTGTGCAGTTTTTTCTCTCTTATATCTCATACATATGAGGCCAAAAACTACTAACTCTAGTCCAACTAGGATTGGGCTTGTTCTCCAATTTGGGCTTTGAGTGTATTTTTATAAATATGTCCAACCCATATAACTTATTTATAAAAATACCAACTTCTGTGTAGAATCATTATTTTACACAGTTTCATGAAACTAATTTCACGAATACCACCAACCAATTAATGAGCTTTGTTGAGCTAGACAAGGGACCTAATGGATCCAAATAATCTAAGCTCCAATAATATGATAAACTCTTATTATGGTATTTATATAAATATTATTAGTAAAGGGGACAGTCCACTAAAGGCCCAATATTGCACTCTTAGATTAAATGTCATGCCTTTTAAAGAGATTCAATCAACTAACCTTGATTAACTGATCCATCTAGCGTATTCTACACCACACATAGAATCCCTATACAATGCCGTAGTTGGATAGGTGAAATTACCGTAATATCCCTCCAACACCTATTTACCTTTAAGTTTCCATCTTTCTATCAAGGAATAATGTTGTCGATAATTTTGTTCTCAATGGCCATTTAGACAAAATTATCANATCTTAGATTTAATTATTCCATGAATCTTGAAAGAACCTAAAGTGGCATTAATATATAGTGTCCTTAACTATTTGGTGTTCCTATCAATTCATAAACCATAACCTCCAATATGCCAGAGTTCACATCTAATTTCATAGAGGTTAGTCTTTTAACAAATCAAAAGGCTACAACCCATAAAAGTAAGTCCAATCAAATATCAAGGATTAAGATCTATGTGCTAAGAGCTAGTTTGTGGTAATGCAAGAATTGAGTTACGACACTCCAATTCTTTATATTACCTAGTCCAGTTCAATACACATAACTTGTTTATGTTATATTAGTATTTCTATCAGAAGTCATATGCTTCAATGATTTGAGACACATCATTCCCATTGAGATAGACAAACACTACAACCTATAGTAAATAAAGTATTCCATCTTTATTTATAGATTATGAACTAGTTCATTTAGACTTAGATAAAGAAACAAGTCTCCCCATAATTAACACTTAATCATGTTTATTTCTTTATACACAAGCAAAGCCATGGAATCTTTTTCAGATAAATAAACTATTCAACTAAGATAGTTTAATCTAGTAAATATCATAATTGTATATAAGAGAAAGTTGTTTATACTCAAAAGGTATAATTGGAAATCTGCTTTTTAGGACAAATATCCCAACATATAGAACCCTTTTACTAGAAGGTGGGTTCTCACTAGGCACATGTTCCCCATGCCAAGTCCATTCTTTATAAGTTGGGTTTATCCTAGTGAAAAATAAATGTCCTCTGACATCAACAACTGACATCTTCTTAAAATTACCACATCTTCTTAAAATTACCACATTTCTTACATTGACATGAAACAAGCCATTACTATCAACAGAAGGAGCGTACTCTGATGCAAAAATTTAAAAAGTTTCAACTCCATCACTATAACAATAATACCTTTTTATTGCACTTGGCAATAGTGTTCTTTAAAATAAGTTTAACTTGGCACGGAAAAATATTCTTCGCACTCGACAAAATATTTGAACATCTCTTTCTCACTCTTTCCCTCCGTACTTTTAGTCAAAATTCTCACTATCCATCTCTCTCTCTCTCTCTCTCTCTCTCTCTCTCTCTCTCTCTAAGCCTATTATTCATGAGAAATTAGGTAAAATATGCATCATAATAGGTATATTTTGGTCCGTATGCTCTTTCAAATAAAAGTTTGTAAAATATGCATATATCACGTGAAAAGTCATGTTTACCCCTAATCAATTATGTCTCTCTTCTCTTTCATCAAGCCGAAATTTCTTCTCCTTCATGCCGTCAAACTCGTTTTCATATCTGAAAAAAGGAGAAAAAATAATTTGAGAAAAAAATCTTGTTTTCATCTATCATATTACCGTCAAACTCATCATTTTCCTCTATTCTCTCTTCATTCTTCTCCAATTTATTCTGGGTATGGTTTGAAATAACATATTATCAAATTTCGAGATGTTATGAGGTCATTTATGTGTTAAAAAATCATTTTTAGGTTAATTTTTACAAGTTTTAACAAAAAATCGCGAATATTTTCGATGCTTTTCGATGATTTTTCGATTATATTTCGATGAAAATGATATTTTTGATAAATTTCGATGTAATTTCGATGAATTTTCGATGCATTTTCGATGCATTTTCGATGATATTTCGATGAAAATGATATTCTCAATAAAATTTCGATGAAAATGGTATTTCTGATAAATTTCGATGAAAATGGTATTTCTGATAAATTTCGATGCAAGTTCGATGAATTTTCGATGCATTTTCGATGCATTTTCGATGATATTTCGATGAAAATGGTATTCTCAATAAAATTTCGATGAAAATGGTATTTTTGATAAATTTTGATGCAATTTCGATGAATTTTCGATGCATTTTCGATGTATTTTCGATGATATTTCGACAAAAATGATATTTTTACAGTAATATTTCAATAAAGTGATATTTTTGATAAATTTCGATGCAATTTCGATGCATTTTCGATGATATTTCGACGAAAGTGGTATTTTTCATAATATTTTATCAAAAATATCACATCATCGAAATTATATCGAAATTCTGTCAAATATTATAAAAAATACCACTTTCGTCGAAATATCATCGAAAATGCATCAAAATTACATCGAAATTTATCAAAAATACCACTTTATTGAAATATTACTGAGAATACCAATTTTGTCGAAATATCATCAAAAATACATCGAAAATGCATCGAAATTGCATCAAAATTTATCAAAAATACCATTTTATTGAAATATTACTGAGAATACCATTTTCATCGAAATATCATCGAAAATGCATCGAAAATTCATCGAAATTACATCGAAATTTATCAAAAATATCATTTTCATCGAAATTTTATTGAGAATACCATTTTCATCGAAATATCATCGAAAATACATCGAAAATGCATCGAAAATTCATCGAAATTGCATCGAAATTTATCAAAAATACCATTTTCATCGAAATTTTACTGAGAATATAATTTTCATCGAAATATAATCGAAAAATCATCGAAAAGCATCGAAAATGTTCGTGATTTTTTGTTAAAACTTGTAAAAATTAACCTAAAAATGATTTTTTAACACATAAATGACCTCATAACATCTCGAAATTTGATAATATGTTATTTCAAACCATACCCAGAACAAATTGGAGAAGAATGAAGAGAGAATAGAGGAAAATGATGAGTTTGACGGTAATATGAGAGATGAAAACAAGATTTTTTTTCTCAAATTATTTTTTCTCCTTTTTTCAGATATGAAAACGAGTTTGACGGCATGAAGGAGAAGAGATTTCGGCTTGATTAAAGAGAATGACAGACACTCTTTTGAAAATGAGGCATATTTTCTCTTAGATATTAGTAAGGGTATTTTCGTCTGCACACATATTTTTCAAATGTTTTTTAACTTGTGCATACGAGCCAAAATAGGGGTATTAAGAGCATATTTCGCCTAATTTCTCTTATTCATCACTTTCTAACATCAACTCATACCTACTCAATAAATCCCTAAAAATCGTAGAATCCCTAATTAAGCTCCCAAATCTGTTGGGCAAAGGCACCAAGGTCTAGAGACTCAACTCTAAACCATTTACTAACTGCTCGAACCAATCTCAAAACAAAGTGAAGGCACCATCGCGAGCTCGCTAACCCACCTTGAATCGAACTTGAAGGCTGATGTGGACCGATGCCCCGGACCCCTGCAAGTTGGAACTTTTCGTACCTGCTCCAGGTGATTGGAGATGATTTCCTATTGATTTTCCGTTTAGGGTTTTCTATTTCAAGTATTAAATTTAATTTTATAACATTTCAGTAGATCTGTCAAGTGTGAAACCTTTAGGATTTGGGAGTTTTAAGCAATAAGAAAATGCTTATTGTTTTGGCATATTTTATTTTGCAATTATTTTTTCAATTGGGAAAATGGATCGAGAACTCAGGAACTCAATATATGATCTACATTTTTGCACTGTCATGTTTGGTTGCTCCACAAGAATGGCTCGAATGTTTCTTTACAAGTCTTGGTTTCTTTTTCAATGCCTAATTGAAGTCTTATTCATGATTTTATTTTGAGAAACTAGTGATAATTTATGGAAATGGTTCAAAAAAGAAAAAAAAAAAAAAAAAAGGCAACTGAATAACAAAATTTAGATAACAGGGTATTTCTAATTCCTTAAGATTGATTTTCTCAAATCCAAATTTATTTTCTGACTACCACATGGGTGGACGTTTCTGGTGAATGAAAGAATATTTTTACGAAGTATATAAGCTTTCAAGTTGTGCTCACATAGCTACACATTTGTGCCAACTCATATGACTTTGGGGTGAGGTTTTGTTGCTTTTTTTTCAACATCTTAAGATGCTTATTTTGGAGTCTGACCTTTGTTATAGTTTGTTTGTAGTGCTCAAACGTGGGGAAAAAATTGGTCCTTAAGCCTCTCTATTCTTCCTCTCAAGATTTTGTGGCATCCAAAACCTCCAAGCATCACTCTCTCTATCTCTAAACATTTATTTTTGTACCGTACCCCGTTTCCACTTGAGCTAGTAGGTAGTTTATGGTTTTTCAAGTTTTTTTTTAAGTTCATATTTGAAAAGTGTACTCGGTTAACCATATAACATATTAATATATATTATTTTTAGTGGTCTGATAGGACCCTTGACATAGGGAGACTATTATCAACTATATAAATTAAGAGCTCATTTATGTGCACTTGAACCTATTTTTTCAATAAGGTTAAGATATTTGATAAGGTTAGCCTACTTTCACTAGATTTTATTTGTGTGCTTCTCTGTTTATACGTTGTGACTTACTAAGTTCATTGTGATTGTGTCCTATTTGTACTTTTTTTTTCCTTTATACATCTACATAGCATACACAAAGGTTTACTTTTGTCATGGAATACTTTCATCTCATATTATAGCCTAATCTCTGATATTAGATGTGATAGGACAGTGACTTTATTGTCACAAACATTGAGTGTATGCCTGTGCTTATTTTTGTCTAAGTCATGTTTTAAGCCATTAGGTATTAAAATACCTACTCTTTCGAGCATGGGTGTGCCTCTTATGCATTTTAGTTTTGCATATATGACTGCTTTGAAAACTAGATGGAGATTCAAGCTCTTGCACATGCTATAGAGCTCAAGAAAACAGTCAGTTGATAGCTCAAGAATTGGAAAGGGTGACTTATTCCAAGTACTTCAGGTTATTGTATTCATTCCATACTCCAAATTAAATTACTTTCATATAGTTCTCTTCACTCTTTCTTTTTGGTACCTTATACTCTGAGGCTTGATTTGAATTGAAGCTAACTTCAGTATGTAATATCCCTTCTCCTCCCTCATTTTCCTTTTCTTCCCTACAAGAAGAAAGAATATTAGGTTCGGCATTTATTTGTCTTTATTGTAACGGTTCCTTCTATAATAGAGGGTAGCCTTATCTATTATTTGTCACTATGCATGCCAATTTTACAGATTTTATTATTACTGGTTATTCTTATAATCTTTTTTTGTGTAAGGTTTGGAAAGACATGCCCTGTTGGATATTAACAATAGGGAAGACAAATATGAAATTGTCCTTTGAATGACGAAACTAGCTAGTAAAGGAGTTACTGCAGAGGTCATTGAAGGAGTTAATATTTTAGTTTTCAATTTCTTTGTGCAAAATCCTACTTTGTCTATTCTAGCTTAAGAAAGGTTTGCTGATTTTATATTGTCAATGGTTTTATTTCTTTTCCTTTTGTAATACTAAATCTTGTTCAGATTGCTTTCCTTTATGGTCCCTTTTTCCTCCTGGTTTTTCCATATGTAACGATATTAATCACTTCATCTTTGATAGGTTGCAATTGATAAATGGCTTAGAATCGAAGAACCCCAGCTTAGGAAAATAATTAGAACTACCCTTCACTCACACAATGAATAGTTTGAACTGCACTCCTCGGTCTTATAATAAAGGTAGATGTGAGAATTTAGATCGGGGAATTATATGATTACTCAACTTTTTAGTAGTTTTATAGTATACTTCATATAAATCTTAATATTGACTTCATAATTCATCCTTAACCTTTTTAATTGAACCTTCTCCCCACAAAAAAGACTCTTTGATTATATCTTGTAGGCATTTTTCTCTATTTTAATTTTTTCTTCAACAATTATATGATATTGTGGTACTCTATAAATTCTTTTAGCTAGTACACCTAGTGTTTAAAGCTACTTATGTTTAAAAATTTATTTGAGGCTACATATTCATGTAAATTAATAGGTGACTTAGTAGTTTTTTGGTCTTAAATTCATATTTACGACCCATTAGGTAGCAAATCACAGAATAAAATTCGTATTTTGTGATTACTTATAGTTTTTGTGTGTCTGCCTTCTATGAAAGCTTAGTTGCTATGGTATATGTGTGAAATGTTTCATTTACCGATTTTTCTTTGGGATTAAAATGCTTTTCTTCTAAATAGTTTTCTTACTTCTCTAGTCAGCGTACACTAGAAATGGAAGTTAATTTGTGGATTGCTTCTTTTGCGTACTAAGTTGCTCTTATTTATATGTTATACACTGTAACGGATAGTAGTCACTTGAAATTTTAGCACATTTGGGAACCCCTTTTGGAATAAGCAATTCAGTATCCTATAGTTGTTTTATATGCAATAACTGATGAGCACAAGAAGGAAGTACTACAAAAACTACTATTGGCAGAAGATAACAGCTGCAGGTTAGTTAAATTAGAGAAGGAATCACTACAGCAAAACAGGTCAATAGCGAGGACAAGTGTCCTCGCTATTACCGCATTTGTCCTCACTATTAGTAGTAGCGAGGATTTTGTCCTCGGTAAACATTCTCGCAACTAGTCCGTACTACTGCCAAGTAATAGCGAGGACAAAGACCTTGCTATTATTCCGAGCAGTAGCTAGGACATTATCCTCGCTATTCCCGATACCTTTTTGATATTTTAAAATATTCTTTGGTAGTAGTGAGGACATTGTCCTCGCTAATAGTCAGTAGCTAGGACAATGTCCTCCCTGTTCTCTCCTTTTAATTATTTAAAAATTTGTGCTGGCTTTTAGCGGAGACACAATCCTCGCTAATAAAATAATAATTTAATTCAGTTTTTAATTACTAATTAAGTTAATTTCAAAAAATTCCAATTTAATAAATGAAAAAAAAAAATCTATCTACATTTTAATTAATTTAATAATTCGCTAAAAGGAAATAAGACTAAAACTTTTATTACAATTAAAATTCACATTGCCATTAAACATAAAGAAGAAAGTATAATTTACAATGGAATTGAATGTTAAAAGTATAAGCAAATGATTATCTTTGCCTTGATTGAGTTCTGATAATTCGACTCTAGTAGATGGTGACGAAATGACTATGTTGCCGCCTAATACTGTAACTACTGCAGCTACATTTTGTAATTGCTGTAAAAGACTTGCTACTTGTCTTCTCAACTCTTCATTCTCTGCATGCTGTGCTGGCACGCTAACTCGTGCTGATGGCTGAGTCGAAGTTACTTCAGAAGCGATTAATCTAATTGATTTACCCTTGAGTATTCGTCCAACTCCGTTTCTGTGACCTCGTCAAACCCCCAAAACATGATTAGCAATTTCTCGTTCGTCTATAGGGGTTGGAGTCGTGGACGAAGTACATTCACCAGATAATTGTTGAGTTTGTGTATCCCTCAACTCCATCCAATTCTGTTAACAACATTATTAAAAAAATATTAGTAGATATAATATTTCAAAAAATTAATTATTCATATATACTATAAAATATGTTAATTGAAAACTTACATAATTTCTCTCCGCTTCTAGACGAATCCATCCTTGCTTCTATTTGTAGTGTTTCTCCTTGTATGTATCTATAGTACCTGGTTTCTTTCTAGTTTCTGGATCTTTCTGAAAAATGTAGACAAGTTTTAAAAGGAAAAAAAAGATTGAGAAATATTTAATGAGCAATAAAATATTATAACATACCACTTGATCTTGCCAATTTGCCAATGTTTGTGAACCTTGCAAAGATGGCACTATGTTCTCGCGATTTTTTTTGTTAATTTCTGAACGTTTCTGCAAAAGAAAAAATGAAATAAAAATTAATTATATAATCTAAATTTAAAAATTATATAAATATGAATGATTGTACCTAAAATAATTAGAAATCACTTACTTGAACTTTGGGATCAGCAATATATGTCTTATGCCTCTTTCTTCCAATTTTCATCTGACATATAAAAAAGCTTTTGAGCAAATCCTTTTAAGTCATACTTGAAATCACTGTATCCAAAGTTGATGAACTAATTAAAAACTCCATGTACCTAACCTGGAAAGACGTTATAATTTCGTAGAGAGTGGCAGCCTTTATGTGTACCAGAAGAAAGGGCAATACCATGAATACAAGATGCAAAATGTCTCAACTAACCAAAAGGAGCACCAAAATTTGGAAACTTTTGCTGTTGAGTATGTGTACTATAGTCTATAGGATACTAAGTCTTAACTACAAATTAGAAATTACACTAGAATAGAAGTATTAAATAGAATTAGACGAAAATCTAACAATTCAATTATTTTTTCTATTGTCACATAATTAATATTCGATAATGAAGAGAAGCAATTACCACTTAGCACTCATTGTTTTTCCAAACTACTGATAAGATCAAAATTTTTCTGTTAATAAAATCGTGCAATGGTCAGAACACAAAAACGAAAAGCTAGCAAATGAGTGTCACTATTAGGATAGACGAGAAATTGTGAAAAAATTTATATATTCTAACTTTCTTACCAACCAAACACTAAATTTTTCCACTATGTTACTATGCTTTATCTTTAAAAGGCCACAACCAGCATAACCTAGTATGCTTATAATCTAGTTAATTTTCTCATAAATCACCTTTGAAGTCCTCATTAACTACTCCAAAAAATGGCTACTAACCATCTCAAATATTTTGTCATGCCACTTTTACTCATCACTAACTTGTTAATTTTGTTGAGCTTCACTAACACTATCCCAGCAGAACATCAGCAAATACTTTTAAGCAAAAACAGGTCTCTAAACAAAAAAGCAAAAGTCATATGCAAAATACAAATTTAAGAAGTTATTAGTCAATTTCAGAGACACTTTAAGAAGTTCTTCAATAAATACTCAAGCTCACCACTATATAATCCAAACTATGACCTATATGATACAAATTATGCAAAGAGACTCAAGCCCATCACCAGATAATCTAAACTATGATATGTAGTGAAAAATTAAAGCAAAAAGAAGAATTATCCACACCCTTAATTCTAAATACGGAAACTTTGATACTTTCGAGTGTTGAAATATATCATTTGGCCGAAAAATCTTCCAGGAACCGAATTTAAAATGCCCAAACCTATAACAAATTGTCAAAATCAATGTCCATACGAAAAAATACACAAACAAATATATATATATATATATATATATATATATATATATATATATATATATATATATATATATATATATTACAGAAAAAACACAGAATCTCACAAAAAAAAAAAAAAAAAAAGAATAGAGAAACCATGGCATCGGGGGCCACCGGTTGGAGATGTCCGCTACCGAGAGAGCTGGAGATAGGGGAGCATCAAGGGGGCAGAGGGAGAGAGGTCAAGAAAAATGAAGCTAATTTTTATATAGAGAGAGAGGGAGGGAGGGAGGGAGGGAGGGAGATAGAGGCAGACGCAGATCGATCTGCGTTTTTTAGAGAGAAGGTCTGCGTTTTTTAGAGAGAAGGGCGTTAGACGGCTGGGGAAGAAGAGACCCTGAAATGCTTTATAGTCAGACCAGTACCGAGGACAATGTCCTCGGTAATGTTTTTAAATTTTCACAAATTTCAGGTGCGTATTTTTCTCGGGCAGATTTTTTACCGAGGACAAAGTCCTCGCTAAAACTATTTTAGTAGGAAAAAAATTAACCTCGAAATTTTGCACAAGTGCGTATATTTCCCGCGGGAGTTTTAAAATTTGCCCAAATTTTCTACCGAGGACTAAGTCGTCGCTAATACTATTTTAAGTAGGAAAATAAGCAATCTCAAAATTTAGCACAGGCGCGTATATTTTCTGCGTGGGGGTTAAAATTCTGCCAAACGTTGTTCAGAGGACAAAGTCCTCGCTAATACTATTTCAGTCGGAAAAAAATAAAAGCAAAAAAAAAAAAAAATTGTCATACGAAAACGCGGGAATAAATCCCGCGTGCTGTGAGGCATAGGTTTACTGAGGACATCGTCCTCGGTAATATGTGTTTGGTCATCTTTTCCTCACCACGGAGCCAGATTCACTTTTTGAGGGGCAATAGCTAGGACTTTTATGTCCTAGCTATTATTGTCCTAGCTATTCCTCCTTTTTCTTGTAGTGAATGAATCAATTTACTTTGTCAAACTTGGATTCTTGTAATTTACGTAAATTATATGCTTGAAGTTCTCCAGTATTTAGCTTTTTTGCTATTGATGTTTAATCCAGTATTAGTTGTGAATTAATTGAGTACTTTAGTATTATTTATTACAGTCATTTTCTGGTCATTGTGGCTAGTATTGTAGCCATCTATTGGTCAATTTACCACAATGGTACTCCTTGTGATTTGAGGCTCTCTAACCAAAAATTGTAGATAAAAGCAAAGCAAAGACTGATCGTCACTACTAGCTGAATGGTATGACTTTTGACCTCAAATATTTTTTATATTTAAATTCGTTGTGAAGTACTAGTTAGAAGTTTTAACATTGATGAATTAAGATACTTTTTTCGTAACCCTTAATCGAATTTCACTTTTGCTTCAGAGTTTTAAATTATGTAAATGGGTATAAACGACAATAAAAAATGAACTTATTAAATTTGTCAACAATTTGGTGCCAATTATGCATGTGTTTAGTCTATAGACTATAGAACCTTCATTGTTATAAAAATTAAACAACTTGCATTAGGAAAAAAGAAAGGAAGATCTTAGATTTGTAACTAATAAACTTTTTTTTAATTCAAAATCTTCTTTGTTGGACTTATTATCCTTTATTTTGGACTGACTTATAGCTTGTATTATGTTGGTGAATACTTTGCTTAGGACATTCACTATAATAATTATACTCTTTTATTGTACTTGAGAATAGCGCTATTGAAAAAGCGTTACATATTTGCACTAAAACCAAAAAAAAGCACGTGGGTTCGTGAAATATTTCCCTACTAAAAATATATTTTCGTGGCTGAGAAAACATTTGAACCCCTTTATTGCTCTCAAGTGAAATTTTTTTTTCCAATTGATCATGGTTCTCTCTTTTCTTCTTTGTTTTATAATATCTTCTTACTGTAGCTTTGATTATACTTTTTAATGTTTGGTATTTCTTGAGGAGGCTAACTACTAAGAATTACATAATTTAGATAAACTTAGATATGTTTAGTCTTTATTCTTTGTCGAAAGCTAGATATATCTTATTGTTTATATAGTTGTCGATATAGAAATGTTGCAAACAGTATACATTTTTTGCATTTGGAAATCTTTGTTGTTTGTTGTCCATTTGACATTAGTTTGATCTTTACTCTAATTCTAGAGCTGTTTTTCTGAGATGTTAGTTGATATATAGTCTAATTTCTTTTCTTCCTATTTTGGGACTAAACACTTGGCATGGCAAAGCGTATTAGCTTGCTCAGCTAGCGTACTATTTGTTTGCATGATAAAGTACTATTTGTTTAAGTTGTAATTATGCATATGCAGCTAGAAATTCCTTTCAAACTGTACAAGCTCAGTTATTTTTGCTTTCAAACCTTACAACCCCAGTTTCTATTTCTCGACACAAGTGAAATAATTTTCAAGTACTGAATATTGATGGGGTGATGGGACAACTTGGTAATATTTTATTCACACATTCGACTAGACAATGCTTACTATAATAATAATTTAAAAAAAAAAAGATAGCTCAACTACAACTTGGTAATATTTTTTTGTTTGTATATGAATTCTCAACTACAAGTGTCGTTTCCATATATATGATGCAATCTTTCAGTTTGATGGTTTGTTCTTTGATATCATATTATTGTTAAATCATGAAAATAAGGTGGTTTCACTTCTATATTGTGGCGGTTGAAATCTTAGTATGTACTTGTGAAATCTTTTTTCATTCACTTTACTTATTTTGTTTTCTAATTGTCTGTACAGTTAAGAGTACTATATTGTTGGTGGCTATTTTACCTAAGATGTTGGAGCACAGGTAGTTCAACCACTCTTCTAAAGATGTGAGGAGGAACCTTATGATTATTATAGTTTGAACTTTATTTTTCTTGATATATGTGGTTGTATTTTGAATTATTGTGCTCCTTTTTGTTGAACACTATTATGTGACACTCAATGAAGCATACTAGTTAAACTTATATGTAATTGTCATTAGGATAATGTATAAATCTTATATTATGTTACATAAAATATTTTATTTAAAATGCCTCTTTTAAGGTATTCTTATGTAGATGTTTCTAAAAATTTATTTGTACTAGAGTTTTTACATTTCAAAACATTAATACAAGAATAGTATATATTTGGGGAAAAAATTTAAAAGAAAACATTGTTAATGATATATAACAACAGGCAATAGATACTATAAAATCATTTTTACAGCATATCAAAGATGCTATAAAAGACTTTCTATAACATTCTACAAAAGCTATAATAAGGCTTTTACAACAGATGAAAAATATTATAAAAGAGTTTCTACAGCAATCCTAGACCACTATAAAAATGCTATAAAAGATATTCTGCAGTACTTAAAAATGCTATGGAAGAGGTTTCTATAGCACACGTGATAACATTCAAAAAAATGCTATGAAAAAGGGGCAACTTGTTATTAGAACTCTTTCATAGTATTTGTTACACGCTATCATATCCAGTTTTTGTTATAGTGCATGCACGTACTCTTTAGAAGATCTATCACATATTCACATCCAATCTCTATCCATTTACAATAGTAAGAGTAAAATAATCCTTCTTTATTTCTAAAACTTCTAAAAAAATTTTGGGCCAAAGTTTCCCTCAAAATGAGACTAAACCCCTGTAAATAATATCCACAAAACAAATAATCAGAAAATTCAATCCAAACATAATCATATTCAATCATTATAAAAATTGAAACTTATTCAAAACACTTTATTCATAACCAGAAAAAAAATGTTCCAATATTCTTGATGGAAAAATATATTAATGCTTGCATTATGCATAGTAGTGAAAGTCCTAATCAAGGAATATATATGTATGGGGACAATTTACAGGGAAGAAGCAAAGTCGTATAGTAGAGTATTGGTGTCATACTCATTCATGAGATCGTCCAGAAGACGATAACTTTAACACGAGACCCGAGAAAACACTAAAATTAAACTAAATACAAGAATATGCATGGTTATAAATTATGAATGTAAGTTAGATTAACAAGTTAAAACTACGAAGTGGAGTGTGCAAACAATTATAAATAGAACTATATTATATATAGATTGAAAAAAATTAGAAGTTAAATTCAGACAAAATAAAAAAGCGTATGTGCAAAATTTTGATTTCTGGGTAGAACTAATAGAAGATTAGCGATGTCCGACACAATCCCCGAACTATAACACCCACACAGGCGGAAAAAATACGACCGCAAACTATAAATGATCAAATAAATGTATTCTTAGAGACTAAAACATAAGAAGTTTACACTTAAACTCAATCAAAAAATATGCATGATGTAAATTATATTTGCAAGTTATATAAACAAGTTTAAACTAAAAATTTAGATATGCTATCAATTCTAAATAAAACCATCATATACAATTATTTTAGAAAAATTATAAAATTCGGATTAAATAGATAAAGCTACAAAAAGTACCTAAATCCGGGCCAAATCTTGTTTTTTTGGTTAAAATTGAAGGAAGATAAATGACACCCAATAAGAAACTTAAGTCAAAATAACTAAAAACTCGTAGAAAGAGTGATCTCACTTGGATTCGCAGTGGTTAATCATCGAAATTCCCAAATATATTGGTTCTAACAATGCACCAATTTCAAATTTCAAAGAGAAATACTAAATATACTTTCTTTCTTACTCTTTTTTACACTCTCCAGTCTCACTGTCTGACACTGGATTCTACTATCTATTTTAATATTTTAATAATGCAATAAATCATAGTAGAATATACTTATCAAGTAGTGAGATTAAGAGAGTACAAAAGAGAGTATAAAAAAGAGTGTTGCTAGCATTACTCAACTTCAAAACCTCTAGATATGTGTTCTAAAACGGTTAATAAGATGAATTTCAGAGAATTTTGGAGGATTTCATAGTAGTTTCGCTTAAGTAGATGCATTTGGGAGAAGGGAATCTCGGCTATTTCGTTTGCATGAGAGAGGAATCGCTTATAAAGAAGACGAATAGACTGGAGAAGATCTAAAAGACGTACGAGAGTGATCTAAGCCTAGCTATTAGGGTTATGGAAACAGCCACGCTTTTAGAGCAAGCATGGCCGTATTTAATAACGTCAAACTATTTCCTCCCAAGCGTTGCCTTCGACTAACGCCATTAGTTAATTAAAACTCTTTTTTTTTTAAAAAAAGAAAAAAGAAAAAACCTAACGCTTAAATAAGTAACGAGATTCCAAAAAGTCTTATCATGCCATTAGGTTGCAGCTTGCACTTGTGATCTTTCTTTGTTAAATTTCTTTTACTTTCCCTTTTTATTCTTCTTGTTGTAAAGGCTATCGGATTATAAAATTTTACTAAGACTATGGCATGTGATGGTTGAAGGCCTCTTTATTAAATTGTATTGCAGTACATAAGCTATTGATCAATGATCAATACACGTTCTTTGCTTTAGTCTAATCGATCAGGAAACAATTATATGGTGCGAATTTGTATTTGTAAGTAAATCCTCATATAGCAATTTGTATATACTTCTTTCATAAGAAGGGACTTTGAGTTTGACAACTTTTGTACTTAATGATATCAATCTAGTATGGCTTTAAAATATACATAATATTTATATAAAAAATTTAGTAACACTTTTAAATAAGAGTTGCCTTTCGTAAAAGGAAAATGATATTTAGCAACACCTTTTAAACAAGGGTTGTTTTTTACAAAAATAGAACTATATTTAGCAACACTTTTTAAACAAGGGTTGCTTTTTGTAAAAATAGAATTATATTTAGCAACACTTCTTAATCAAGGGATGCCCTTTGTAAAAATAAGTAAAAAAGTAAATAAAAAAAATTAACAAGTGTTGCTAATTAGGTGTTGCTAAAAGACTTTTTTTCCTAGTCGTGATGATTTCAAACACCGTACATATAATATCACCTTGAGTTTTTTCAAAGATTTGGATAATAAAAACTAGGCGTCTCGTATTCACTCTATAAATTTGACTATATTTGTATAGCCAGATACAAGTCGTTAGATGATGTGCTTATATTTTATATAATTTTTGTACACCTTTTTCATCTTAAATTTTGCTTAATTGTCATTTTTCTAAAAGTTTTTATTTTAATTTGTGGTTATTGGTTAATTTAAGCAAGTTATGAAATATTTCATGCAAAAGCGAAATTAAAGTGACATTTTTATAAAAGAGAGTTGGGGAAAGATGAAATGAAGAATAGGTGAAGCCCATTGGAAAATTAAATAGAAGCCCAAAGTATTAAATGCTAGAAGACCAAGGAAGCCCAAAAAAAAAAAGAATGTACGTGTTGAATTGGATTTGGAATTAGTGAACATTTTGAGATTGTATGATTTACTACCATATATATGTTGACGTGAAGAGAAGAAAAGTTTGGTGATTAGGATTGGGTTTGTGTCGTGCATGAGGTTATCATATAAGCTCAGATTTATCAAGTATTTATAAAAGCTTAATGTGAGAAATTGGAAACGGTGCATGACTAAGCAAAGCGAGAATGGGCCAGGCCCAATTTGAGGATTGATGAAAAAGGGAAACTAATGAAGCGGTGGACTCTTCTATCACACTTAACGCATATATATATATATATATATATATATATATATATATATATATATATGTATACAAATAGAGCGAGAGAATAGTGGGGAGAGCTCCAGAAGGCAGCCGTAGCGCATAGAGAGGAGCCGCAGTGAGAGGTGGGAGCGAGAAAGATTAATAGAGAGAGCAATTAGGGGCCAAATTGGAAGAGGAGGCTTGCAATTATTCTCAATCATTCCCCACTTCACTCAAATTTCGTTTGTTTAGTTTTTATTTTCAGTTTTAATTATGTTGCAAATTTTTATTTTTAGTTTTGTTATTTTCATTACGAACTAAATTTATTTTCTAGGATTACAATGGGATCTCTATATGTAGTTTGAATTATGATATTACCTCTTTGATTTCGTGATTTTAATTTACAAATTGTTTATTCTATCTTGTTCTTAATGCTTTTAAGTGCTTGATCACCACTTAAATTGATATTGGTAATCTGTATGAACTTGAAAAAGGAATTTCAGATTTAGACTTAGATAGAATAATACATAATCATGATTAGATGAGTTTGTGTAGGATAGGAATATACCTACATAACATGTGCAATTATTAAAAGACCTCAATCTTAATGAATCTTTTCTTAATTTAATTCACATAGGAATATAGTGAGTTAATTAGAAGAGATATTTCTATATAGAGATATTTCTATATGACCATCGGAAGAGGCTTGTAGATACATTAGGGTTCTTTATTAACAATTCGGGTTAAATAATAATTCAAAGAGGGTAACTAGTAATTTAGGCATACGTAGAGTGAAAATTGTAATCCTAGGTTTATTTTCATTGGTGATTTGATAAAATTACTTGCACTCTTTTATTTTGTTTTATTTATTTTCTTGTTTTCTTTTAGGTTAAATTTTAATTTTAGAATTTTTTAAATTGATTGTTTGGATAAATTGATAACTAGTGTAGGTTAGTACTTAACGAATTATAGCAATTTCTCTGTGGGAACGATATCTTTATTCATTACTTTATTACTTGTTCGATACCTGCACTTGCGTATAAAAAAAATCCATAACAAGTTTTTGATGCCATTGCCGAAGAAATTGTTCAATAATTTTTTGTTAATACTAATATCAATTAGTTGAAATTTAATTCAAACTTTTATTATATATTTTTTTTTCTCTTTCTTTTTTTTTTTCTTTTCTTTGATAATCTCAGTTATTCTTTAGCAGTACATGAGATGTACGAGAAGTTGGGAGCTTTTGCCGTTGGATCTGGAGATTGAAAGAACACTAAGAGAAATTTGAAGAGCGAAAAATCAACAAGCAAATTCTCCAGCACTAATGGGTGACCAAGACGAGACGAAGCCTCTGCGTGATTATGCGGTCCCATTGATTGATGGCCTCAGTTCAAGTATTCGAAGACCTACCATTAATGCTAATAACTTCGAACTGAAGCCCGCTATTATTCAAATGATCCAGAGCTCAGTCCAGTTTGGAGGATTACCTAGTGATGATCCGAACCAGCACATTGTGAATTTTCTAGAAATTTGCGATACTTTCAAGCACAATGGAGCTTCTGATGATGCAATCAGGTTGCGGCTTTTCCCCTTCTCTTTAAGGGATAAAGCTAAGAGCTGGTGAACTCCTTACCAACTGGGTCAATCACTACATGGAATGATTTGGCACAGAAATTCTGGTAAAATTTTTTCCACCAGCAAAGATAGCCAAACTGCGGAATGATATCACCTCCTTCCTCCAATTTGATAATAAATCACTATATGAGGCTTGGGAGCGGTATAAAGATATGATAAGAAGATGTCCACATCATGGGATCCCGAAGTGGTTATTAGTTCAAACATTCTACAATGGCCTGATGGGACACTTGAGAACAATAGTTGATGCAGTAGTCGGAGGTGCTTTGATGGGGAAATCAACTGAAGAGGCATATGACCTATTGGAGGAGATGGCAGCCAATAACTACCAGTGGCCGTCAGAAAGAATGAATCCAAAGAGGGCAGTCAGCATAAATGAATTAGAGACCATGGCATCCTTAGCCTCTCAAGTTAATGCTTTGTCTAAGAAGTTTGATTTGCTAGGAGTTTGTGCCATGAATAGCCTATTTGTAGCTTGCAGTAATTGTGGTGATAATTATATGAGTAACCAGTGTCCTTTCAATGTGGAATCTGTGCAATATATGGCCAATTTAAACAGGCAACAGGTCGACCCATATTCAAATTATTACAACCCAGGCTGGAAGAATCACCCTAATTGTTCCTAGAATAACAACAACAATCAAGGGTCCACTTCAGTTGGACGATTTATGCCTTCATCTGGATTTGCATAACAAGCGCCACTACCACAATAAGAGAAAAAGCCAGCACTTGAAGAGATGTTTATGCAGTACATGGCTGAGAATGACGCTATTCTTCATAATCAAGCTACGTCATTAAGGAATCTTGAGACTCAAATTGGTCAACTAGCCATTACAGTTAGCTCTCGACCACAAGGTAATTTACCAAGCAATACAGAGGTGAACCCCAAGGAGCAGTGCAATGCCATAACTCTTAGAAGTGGGAAGCAATTAGAGCAACTAAGTCAATCTATTTTAGCTAACTCACCATATTTAGTTCCTTCACCATCAACGAGCTCAAGTAAGCAGCCAGTGCAACCCCAAGAGCTATCTGAGAAACATCGTGTTAAGCCAGAAAAGTTCAAGTCCAAGCTCTTTCCAGAAAATCCAGAGCCATATGTTCCTCCACTACCATTTCCTCAACGGTTCTATAAGCATAACATGGATAAACAATTTTTGAAGTTTTTAGATGTTTTCAAGAAACTCCACATAAACATTCCTTTCGCGGAGATGCTTGCTCAATAGCCGAATTATGTGAAGTTTTTAAAAGATCCAATAAAAGAAAGTTGGAGGATTATGAAACAGTTGCATATACTGAGGAGTGCAGTGCGGTCTTGCAAAAGAAACTTCCAGCGAAGTTGAAAGATCCTGGGAGCTTTAGTATCCCACGCACAATTGGGAACTCATTCTTTAGCAATGCTCTATGTGACTTGGGAGCAAGTATCAACCTAATGCCGCTCTCAATCCACAAGAAATTAGGTTTGGGAGAAGCAATGCCGACAGCAGTCACCCTACAACTTACTGATCGATCTCTTTCTTATCCGAGGGGTATAGTAGAAGATGTTCTAGTAAAAGTTGACAAATTCATCTTCACAGCAGACTTTATTGTACTAGACATGGAAGAAGACCAAGATATTCCTATCATACTTGGTCGACCATTTTTAGCTACTGGGAGGGCACTCATCGATGTACAAAAAGGAGAACTGACAATACGAGTCCAAGATAAGGCTGTCACCTTTAATGTCTTCAGGGCAATCAAGCATCCATCAGAATCTACACAATCTAAGACTGAAATACAGAGAACAGAAAGCTTGAAGAGTACCTCTGTTGACTCAACCAAGGAGGAAAAAGCAGAAGTCCTAGCACATGTCCATTATTCAGAAGCTCCATCGTACTATCATAGGAGGAAGCCAAAATTTGAAAAGCTTGGGAAAGGTCCTTCCAGACCATTTCCATCCATCTACGAACCTCCCTGAATGATCCTCGCTGAAGAGTCTGGCTGAAGACTTAAAATCAAGCGCTTCTTGGGAGGCAACCCATGAACTTTTTCTTTTCCTTTTCTTTTTTGATTTTTTATTTTTTTTTTAGGTTTCTTTTCTTTTATTATATGTTGTCTGTTTTGTTTTTGTGTATTTTAGGTTTTTGCATAAGTTTGGGGGTCAATATGTGTACTTCAGCAACTCAACTAGAAGCCTCCACCTTTGTGTGAAAATCTGAGGGAGTTTTCTTTTACCTTCTCTTTTATTTTTAACATTGGGGACAATGTTAGTTTTAAGTTTGAGGGTAGGGAGTTAAAATTTTCCAAAAAAAAAAAAGAGTTTAGTTTTGTTAAGTTTATTTTTATGACCTAGTTTGATGATCGAACGCCGATGATAAGACCTTGATTTGATTGAATAAGGTTCTTGGAAGAATGATGAATACTGTTTTTGTCTGGGTGCTTGATTCGGTGTTAGTTTAGTTTTGCTTATGATTCCTTGAAAATTTTGAGCACGTGAATAGTTGCATTTGATTGTTTTGCTTACTTAGAGAAAGTTTATGTAGATTAAGTATATTCTTGAAATCTTATTAATAAACTCTAGAACCTGTCTGATTATCACTTGAGGCGAAATCCTAGACTGCATTGTATTAGAGATATGATTTAGGCTATCTTTGGATTGACTGAGCCTTTCAAGCCTACCCTTGACACTTATATATCCTTAGTTTACCCTTTTGAGCCTATATTGACTTTTTCTTTGACACCCATATTTTTAGCATAGCTTTTAAACAGTTTCTAACATTTTATCCTGTACCCATGAGCACAATTGTGATCTTTGTTGAAAATATTATTGAGTTATGTGATATGGGAGGAAGGGTGGTGTTGAGGAAAAATATTTTGTAGAGGCATAAAAAAAAAAAAAGAAGAAAGTACTATACCCATGCGAGGAAAGAAAAAAAGTGAAAAAAAAATAAATTAAAAAAATGTGTAGTGAAAAAAAAGATTAAAAAATCATAAGTTTGGGGTATGGTGCTTCAAAGAAGAAAAAATGTGGAGTGATAGAAGAAATTGGAAAATAAGTTTGGGGGAGTTATATCAACAAAGTGTTGAGTTAAGTAGTATAAATATCCAAGAATAAAAATTATGTGCTTAGGGTAATTTGAGCTATAAAAATATCTTTTATCCTGCTGGTTACCCTAGCCATTCATTACAAGCTTAATAAAGTCCTAATAATCTTTGATGCAATGTTAGTCTACATTAGTGGAGAGTAGTATGAAAATCGGGTCTATGGAGTTTATATATTTTTACCTTGAGATTTATTATAACTTACTTATTTGCATAAACTAATCCGAGTTGCAAGTGATTGGATATAATTATTTATTCACACACACTTAAGGAATCTGTAGTGGAATCAAGTTAGCATTTAAATTGAAATTCTAGACCATTTACAGTGTTCGGAGTTCTTCTTTGAGCTTTATAATATGAGAAATCTTTGAGGCAAATTTTTAAAAATGAATATCCCCTACCTCGCATCGATGATTTGTTTGATCAACTACAGGGTGCCCCTGTGTTTTCGAAGATTGATTTGAGATCTGGTTATAATCAGTTAAGAACCAGAGAAGAAGATATTCCGAAGACTGCCTTTAGAACTCAATATAGTCATTATAAATTTCTAATGATGCCGTTTGGTTTGACCAATGCTCGAGCAGCGTTTATGGATTTAATGAACAGAATATTCAAGGAATTCCTGGACAAGTTTGTTATCATATTCATTGATGATATTTTAGTATACTCACGATCTAGAGAGGAGCATAGAGAATATTTGAGAATCATCCTACAGATATTGAAAGAGAAGGAGTTATATGCTNGTATCATTCCTCGGTCACGTTGTTTCTCAGGATGGGACTTCTGTTGACCCAGCTAAAGTTGAGGCAGCTAATAATTGGTCTAGACCTACCAATGTTACAGCGATCAAAAGTTTTCTGGGTTTGACTGCTTATTACAGAAGGTTTGTTGAGGGATTCTCTAAAATTGCCATACCAATTACACAATTGACCAGGAAAAGTAACAAGTTTATATGGACTGATGAGTATGAGAAGAGTTTTTAAGAATTGAAGCATAGATTAATTTCAGCACTAGTCCTAACTATACCTTTAGGTACATAGGGATTTGTTATTTATAGTGATGCTTCAAAATAAGGTCTGAGATGAGTCCTCATGCAAAATGGAAAGGTTACTGCTTATGCTTCAAGATAGATAAAGGATAATGAGCGCAATTATCCTACTCATGATATAGAACTAACAGCAGTGGTAGTTGTATTGAAGATTTGGCGACATTATCTGTATGATTTTCATTGTGAAATTTTTACCGATCACCAAAATTTGAAGTATTTGTTCACTCAAAAAGAACTGAACATGAGACAAAGACGTTGGCTAGAATTGGTAAAAGACTATGATTATGATATCAGTTATCATCTAGGAAAAGCTAATGTTGTGACAGATGCACTCAGCAGGAAATCATCTGGTAGTTTGGCAGCCTTACACGAATTAGAGAAACCCTTGCAGGAAGATTTATGTAGATCATGCATTGAGTTGATTACTGAAAAATTATCTGTTATGACATTACAATCTACTATATTAGACAGAATTAAACAAGGCCAGAAGGAAGATCCTGAATTGATTGGATATAAAGAATTAGTAGATTCGAGGAAAGAGTCAGATTTCAGTATTTCTGCTGGAGGAGTAATCAGAATTCAAGGTAGACTTTGTGTACCAGATGACAGAAATATCAAGGAAGAAATCCTAGTAGAAGCGCATAATACTCCGTATTCAGTTCATCCAGGTACTACTAAAATGTACAATGATTTGAAAACTCCTTACTGGTGGGCAGGAATGAAAAAAGATATTTTCAAGTTTGTCGAACGTTGTCTAACATATCAGCAGATTAAGACTGGGCACAAAAGACCGGCAGGAGAGCTACAACCACTTCAATTACTTGTGTGGAAGTGGGAAGAGATCGCCATGGATTTTGTAGTTGGGTTACCAAAAATAGTATCTCGTCAAGACGCAGTTTGGGTTATAGTCGACCGACACACTAAGGTAGCTCATTTTATTCTGATTTCTATGACCTACACCATAGATAAACTTGCAGCATTGTACATTAAGGAGATTGTTAGACTTCATGGAATTCTAGTTTCTATAATCTCAGATAAAGATGCCAGGTTTACTTCTAAATTCTGGAAGAGTGTGCAACGTGCTTTAGGAACCAAATTAAAATTTAGTACTGCATTCCATCCTCAGACAGATGATCAGGCTGAAAGAACTATTCAGAGTCTAGAGGATATGCTTAGAGCTTGTGTTATGGACTTCCAAGGATCATGGAATCACTACCTACTGTTAATTGAGTTTTCCTATAATAATAGCCTTCAAGCTACGATTGGTGTTGCACCTTATGAGATATTGTATGGTAGAAAGTGTAAATCTCCAGTTCACTAGAATGAGGTTGAAGAACGACGATATTTGGGTCCTGATATTGTTAGAGATACAACTGTGGCAGTAGAAAAGATCAGAAAATATATAATAGCAGCTCAAAGTAGACAAAAATTTTATACAGATCCAGAACGCCGACCCTTACACTTTTTTTTGTTGGTGATAAAGTATTTCTCAAAGTAGCCCCTATGAAAGGTGCAATGAGATTTGGAAAGACAGGAAAATTGAGCCCGAGATTTATAGGTCCTTATGAGATCCTTGAGAAAGTCGGGAATATCGCTTATAGACTTGCCTTACCCCCAGAGTTATTAAGTGTACACAACGTCTTCCATGTTTCAATGTTAAGGAAGTATGTATCAGACCCATCCCATGTTCTTAGCCAGGAGCCACTTGAACTTGATCCAAAATTAAGCTATAAGGAACGTCCTATTCAGATTCTAGATAGAAAAGAGAAAGAATTGAGAAACAAAAAGATTCCTTTAGTGAAAGTCCTGTGGTGAAATCATTCCGTAAGAGAAAGCAACATGGGAGCGAGAAAATGAAATGAGAAATCAATATCCAAAGTTATTCGATAAACAAATTTCGAGGACGAAATTTTTATTAGGAGGGGTGGATTGTGATATCCTGAATTCTGAAACGAAACCTAGTACCTCACATAATTAAAGAGCCAATAATAACACGATTGCATAATATTTTCTTTTACATATTAATGCATTTATGTGCGTAAAATTTTGAGAATTTCTTTAAGTATATTTGTTATTTTTATGATCTTTGTCTGTGAAGCGAATTTTGCGGTGAAATACTCAAGAAAAGCTCATTGACACAAATTTGATGTGTATTATTAACTTGACCATTCTTGCATTCTAGTATGGTTATTTTACATTTCTTTGCATTAGAGAGGTATAATGTTAATACCTAAGAGCTAAGTGTGTACTTGGAAGGTAGCTTGTCTAATTATATATGATTGTACAAGTTGATGAGTTATTTGTCTTTATCAATTTATATTTCTTTTCATGTCCAAGTATAAATGCCTACAAGACTACTCGTTAAACATTGGCAGAGATTGCTTTAGGTAGTACACTTTTAACAGTAAAGATAATAGGACAAAATTTTTAGTTTAAAAAAAAAAAAAAAAAAAAAAAAAGAAGAAAGAAACGGTGTGGCCGACTTAACTAAGTCGGCAACTTTGTATTACAATAAGTAATACAACCTCATCTTTCTTTCATTGTATTTTGCTTTTTCTACAGAGCAATAACCTCTTCACTATTGCTTTACTCTCTCTCCCCCTTAAAATTTCGTACGTTTATATTAGCTAGTTATCCTTGTTTCCTTTAACAATCCAAGTCATTGCTATATGATTTGTCTCTCCACCCACTTAAAGGTACTTTAATTTAATTTATAATCCACTTAAAGGTACTATAATCGTTGATAAGATTTGTATATATATGTAAAGTCAATTGATATATTGATTTGATTAGTTTAGAAAGTACTTTTTATACTTTTAATATTAGTAAGTACTATGTATTTGATTTTTTTTTTTTTTTGGGAAAGTTCCCTACTCACGTGATTCATTTTATACTTTTAATTATTTCTTGAGATAATTTGCGAAGCCTTAATTTATAGGTGTCTATATGTGAAATACTTGTTACCTATACTAATATAAATGATTCATAATTCATTCTAGAGTTGTATAATTATGGGATAGTCCAGATAATCTCTTCTCACTTTATTCTGGTTAGTTTTAATTACCTGATATAAACATGGTTAAAAATCTTTCCTTATATATACACGAAATTAATCTGTTTTGTAAACAAAGATTTTCTTTTTCCCTTACAGTGATACTCATATCTATGAATTCTTTTTTTTAACTTTTATAGGAAGGTGAGTCAATAGATTTTAATATCTGCTTTGTGTGATGTTTTCTAGATTTAATTTTATGCCCATTTTGTGAGGTTACTCAATTCGCATTCTATTTGTGTACTGAGGTATGTATATATGTATAGTCTTGGAACTAGTGCTTTCTTTAAAATGAAGTTTAAAATTTTAGATTTTCTTATAAATTCATAGTTAACTATCTACTTGATCTTGTTATTATTGTTTGGGTCATATTATTTATATTTTCCTTATGTGAACTAATTTATATCCATGATCTCATACTGGTTAAAAAAAAAAAAAAGAGATTTCTCACTAAAAGTAAAACTTAAAACGAATTTTGTTGCATCACATGCATAAAGATATTATTTGGTTAATATTAGGAGCACGTCAACTGTACCAAGAGCGAAGAGCATTTCACATAAGAAAAAGAAAATCACCTAAAAGCTCGGATTAGAGGTAAGTAACGTCACACCTGCAATGTAAGAAATTCTTTGTTTCTGTGAATCTGTAAAATATGTGGATATGGAATTTGTGAATATGCGTACATATGCATTTACCATTCAACTTTGCATGAGACATGAATACATGGTGTATTTATATTGTCTGACGAGTATTGGTGAATAGGGTGTGGCGGGCCAGCACCCAAATATGTGATATGGTTCCTTCGGGGACACTCTGGTTCCTTCGGGAACACTCTGGTCCTTTCGGGGACAATATGGTTCCTGCGGGAACACTCTGACGGCGGTATGGGGTGGACCTCTGCAGTACACAGAGGGGGTTTAAGATGTATTTGGGACTCGAGACCTCCATACTGCTCATGATATGTTATATGATCTCTGAGTGGCTCAGTATGCGATTCACGGTCTTGTCAGGCAATACAATATACACAGGGATCCCAATTATATGATTATCTGTTCTCTGTCATGTGCACTCTACATCAGCATACGTTGCTTACTGAGTTTTATACTCATAAATATTCTTACATTGCAGATGATACTGTTGATATTTGAGTTTAGGGGAGGAGTGCCGACTTTCTGACCGCGGCTTGTGTATATGAGCATTTTGACCTGTGGTTTCCTAACAGAGAATTTTATATTTGTTTTGAGTGTATATATATTATGTATATTTTATGAGAGGCCCACTTTGCCAGGGTGTACATATGTATGCATCAAAGTATGTATAATTATGAGTGGAATTTCCCGTTTTCTCCCAGAAAGTTTAAAAAGTTTTAAATTTTCACCATTTTATCAGTTTAAGTCGAGTGGCGCCTCCCGATCTCACTAAATATTTATACGAATATCTTTACGTACGCGTGTGGGATCGAGGGATGTCACATGATTGTCTGGATAAATTGATAACTAGTGTAGGTTAGTACCTAGCGAATTATAGCAATTTCTCTGTGGGAACGATGTCTTTATTCATTACTTTATTACTTGTTCGATACGTGCACTTGCATATAAAAAGAATCCATAACATTAGGATTATGCCCAAAAAGTTTTTATTATTTATAGATATTTATTGAATATTTTGGATATTTAATAAAGGATATTTTATGCATAATATTTATAATAATGTTTCGATTATTAGTACAGTAGTAAATGTCAAAAGGTTCCATAATTTATTTATTAGAAAAATATTTTAATAAAGTTATTTAGTAAAGTTAAAATATATTTTCTCTAATTAAATCAAATAAGATTATGCACAACTAATAAGAGAAGCTGGACACTTCTCTTGATTCGTGTTGTAAGACTTTATGCATTTATAGTATGTCTTAATCTGTATTGGTGTGACCATGTACAAAAAGTCTTAATGTGTAAACACTGAACAAGGACCAAACAAAATATATTCTTATAATAAGTGTCGTTGGCAAGAACATATTCTCACAAACTTGATAATTAATGCATATCTTTCTTAATCTTGAAATAGGTGATAAACCCGTATTTATGACTTGTATTATTTGAGATGTCAACAGATACTGATTAAAAAACTAACAATTTAGACCCTGAGATTTTGATATTGTATTATTATAGGCATTGGGAATATATACTTATAGATATGGAATCCACAACTCTATTATATAGAGAAGTGAATACTACCTTAAGGAGCTATAAGAGCTTAGCTGATTTAAACATTAGCTAAGTAATTAATAAAATTGGATATTTTATTAATTGAAAACTTTCTATAAGTCTGGTCATCCATTAGATATAGTCTTGTATCAATGAATTGAATGATATAATTGAAGGGGTAAAAAAGTAATTTTATCTAGCTCTAATTATCGGTATTCATATGGAAATACACAATATTAATTATCTAATGGACATAATTTTAATTATAAAGTATTTTGTGATATTTATTTAATTCAAAAGTACAGTTTGGACCTTTAATGGAATAAGTCTGTAACTAGTAGTACAAGCCCACTTGTATTATTGGAGCTTGAATTAAATAGGCTTATTTGAGTCCCTAACCTACACCAACATCGTGGGATACATGAGATCAACAAATTAGGCTCAAACAGTTTGATGTGCAAATACACAAAAGTGAATAGGAAGGTGGGCTTTTAAGACCCACCTAATCTGCTCCTTAGAGCAGAATTCAGCCAGCCCACATGCTAGGGCTAGTAGAAATTCCTCCTTAGGGAGGAGTCTCCCTCTCCTTTGTGCTGTAATTTAGTTTTGACTGAAAGATTAGTTTTGCGTCTGCACAAAATACTGAGAGAAAAGTGAGAAAGAGAAATTGTTGGTACTACTATTGGAGGCTATTAGAGTTTTTGGATTCTTACTTGGAGTTGATCAAGATCAAAGTGCCCATACACCTCTGCAGTTTCAAGCTTGGTGCTTAAGAAAGAAGACTCACTGGTTGAAGTACAATCCTATTATATGTATTTAGACCATAACTAAGATCCTAAAATGTTTTTATGAAAAACTATATTCTGGAAAAAAATTTATTTTTCATGCTTCCACTTATCTTTCATTTTGTCACGGTTTTTATAAATTATAACCAACACAAACACCATAGTCAATTATTATCCTTTAGATGATAAATAGCAACTTAAGGTAAATATGTACTAGAAGGGTAATACAGTAATTTCACCTCACTAGTACGGCATTACATCAGGGGTACATCTGTAGATAATGTATACGCTAAATAGATCGAGCTAATTAATATAATTAGTTAGATTCGTAGAAAAATATGACATTAGTCTAAGACTCAAATATTGGGCCTATAATAGGGCCCCAATATTTCACTCTTAGAGTAAATATCATATTATTCACTTTTATAAATTAATAATGACTGTGAATAATTGATCCATTAGAGCTTAGATTATTTAGATCCATAAGGCCCTATGTCTAGCCCAAACATAGCCCATAATTAATTGAGTGGTCAATTGAACCCAATAGGGTTTACACCTCTCTAATACTTAAGAGAAAAGTTCTCCTAAGCCTCTCTAGAAGTACTACATGCCACACATAGTCCATAGATTGTAGTTTTCGAAAAATAGAGAGAAAAAGAGAGAGTAAGAGAGAATCAGCCACCACGAGAGAAATCCCAAGCTCGTTCATAGAAAGATACCCAAAGTCGTAGTCGTGAAATCAAGGAAATAGAAAAGTCTTCTAGATCGTGCTGCTCATCTCTCGTTAATAATTAAGAAGGTATATATACACCAAATCACTTAACAGGCTTCGAAGGATGAGCAGGAAGACTTTGTGGTAGTTAACCCCTTCAAAGTTTTATCTAAACCCAGATAAGTGTGCTCACTTTTAAGAACGCTTATGTGTTCATCCCTGCCTTCGACATTGTTGCAAGCACTCAACTAAAGCTCAAGAATATGTGAAGACTACTAGAGATCGAGGCAAACACTATTTTTGGCTTGCTCGAGAACAATAAAAAGTTGGATGAAAAGCTTAAAATCCCAAATGATACCGTGGCTACTGCTATTTGTGAGCGTTATGAGGCTAGACTGTTGGTGTTTTTGCCCTAAGAGCAAAATGTAAACAATGACTTGCTAATAAATAAATATATTTATTTTTTATTTGCTTGTATATATTATTTAT
>JXTC01000086.1:407776-546635 GCA_002914845.1 Trema orientale | reverse complement strand
CAACTGTGTAACAGCTGGCCGTCCACATAGCAAATGATCCGAGAATGGGCCCCACATTGTCCACGTGGCGAACGATTAAGTTAGCGGGCCCCACAGTTACCATTTAATACCACCTTTAGAAAATGGACTCTTAGACTCTCATTGATCACGTCCCAAACATATAGGGCTAGTTAAATTTTGAAAAGTTAACTCATCCAAATCAATCTCAAACGTCAATACATCAAAGGGAACAACAACATATCGATCTTTATCCTTTTCTAATACTTTATTGTTCAGCTCGAATTCCATTCTCAAAGAAATGGGTTGTATCACAGCTAATTTTGCTGCATTCCCATGTGGCCTTTTTGTTATATGACACAGAACAGCAGAGAGAACCAAGACCAATATATATATATATATATATATTGAAAGGAAACAAGATCAATATTATTTGTGTTCATCATCTTATGGGGTACAAAAGTGCAGGGTGACCCACTTGTGGGTATGAATCTGGCGCAAATTAAGCTGGAAAGTTGGTCAAAAAAGAGAAATGGAGAAAATGTTATATGCATTTATATACTAATGTTGGTAGCATTCCTTAAATTATGACTTGAATTAGGCTTCAGAATATTGGTTGTTATATCTTATGACAAGTAACATGTAAACTAAATAATGTTTGTGAATTCAAGAGGTCTTTTAGCATTCTCGGAGTACATGGCATTTTCCATGAACTATATTTTATTTGGCGGGTTGTACTATCATAATTGAGGCATTAACAAAATAAGCAAAGGATTGGTTTTCTTTCTCTAAATGCCCCATCTTTTTCCTGTAAAGGGGTCCTCAAGTTCCCTATGTGGGTGGTACTCATAATAACTCCACCTGTCCGACAAGACTTACTCAATTTTGCCTCATCTTTTGTTGTTTTCTTTAGGGGGGTTGATCATCAATGTGATCAAGTGTGCCTAAATTTCGGCCACGGTTTTGACGATGGACAAACCATTTGATTAAAGTTTGATTTGATTGATTGCTAATTAACTCTAATCATAATTCGTAATTTTTTTAAAGAAGTGCTATATGCTATGAGCCATTTTATGAATTTGGCACAACCAATCCGGTAAAAATGTGAACTTCACTTGTAAAATTCAATTATATGATCCAATGTAAAAGTCCACGTTAGTGTGGGATGCCAGCATCCTAAGGATAAGGCACTCTATAATATTTTTAAAGTCAATTAATCATTGTACTATAGAAAGGGTTATGCTAATAATAATTAGACAGTTGAATTATAAATCGAATAATTCGAGTGGACCTCACAGTAAAATTCGTACAAAGATTATAACCTTATAAAAATACCTACTTCTATATAGAATGCCAAAAGATGCATACATATACATAATATATATATATATATTTAGGATTTCAATGATTGTCTGAAATCCATCACCATATGCGTAACATCTAGGTATGCATGATTTTTGTGTCTGAATTTAATTATTCAATATTTATGATTATGCCTGCTCATGATCAATAAGCAAGAGTTGTGCAGAAAAAGTCAGAAATGCCCACCTCTTGCTGATAACACTCACAATCTGCCATGTGGGAGACTATATTTCCCGTACTGGAGATGCATGCATTAGCCCATCGTATATATTGTTTATGTATGATTTTTTTTATTGATTTTTCTTCCTATAAACTTGTTAGATTTGCATATAGTTGAATTTTTTAGTACAATTCCACTAGTAAAAAAACGTGGAATATCAATAGCACTGTTCCATAGTGAAACTTTCAATTGTATATTGAATGACATTTTATCAATACTAAGAATTTGTCTCAAGACACATGCGTCTTGATTTTTTTTTTCTTTCTTCAAGATGCATAGTAATTTAGCTGAAAGTTCACTTCCATGATGGAGATTTTAAGATCAACATTGTGTCTGCTCCCATTTTCACACTGCTAATAGCCTTGATATCCCTCTATAAACCAGTCCCTTTGCTTGTCCCTCATTGATATTGGTGTGAAGGGGATTGATAAATCCATTCTTATATCTTATTTTCACATGAAGATTTCTATATTTTGTGATAATATTAAAATATGAAATATTTTAGTAGAATGAAACGGTCAGTCTCTGTCAAAGCTCTTATTATTTGTATACGGTGATAAACTGAAAGAGACTGCATGGTCTTACATTAATTAATTAATCAAATACTAAATGTAACTTTACCAAATTTTATTCCTAATCAGAATCAAGGAATTAAGAAAAGGAGTATTTATAAGTTGTAAGATTTGTTTGACTTTTTTTTCTGATCCAACAAAGAAAACGAACCCACTTTTCGCCACTCTGCTGTCTGAGCACGCCAAAATCTTAAAATACCCGATTTGCCCTTCAGCGTGTTCGGTTGTTTTTTTTTTTTTTTTTTTTTTTTTTTCTTTGGGGTGCTCTTCAACAGTCTTAAATAAAATTATGGAATCCAATTATTTTCGTTTAAGGAATGCAATTCTTACGAGGTTTATGAATATCAGAATATGCGCTTATGTCATAAATGTTTATTACTGTTGGGATTTATGCCTTATTTTCTCCATCTATACATAATTTTGTTTTGAGACAAACCACGTTGTTCCCATATATGTTCTACTACATATACAAACCATAAAATTTATAAAATATGGTCGCAAACGTTATGGGTGGAGAATGGAGATACGTTACTCATTAGACCAAGAGAAAAAAAAATGTTTTGCTCCTCTCAAATATCTTGACTAGCATAATCAATGATTTTGACATTTTGTGGTACATTAGAAATAATTCCACGATAAACTTGGGCAGTTTCTTGATTTCTATGAGGTGCATCCAATCGAAAACGATCCAACAACAATTCCATGTGTAGGGCCTTTTTTTTTGTTTTTTTTTTCTTTCCCTGTTATTTTTTGGGTTGTCGATAATTTTGCTACGACTTTAACTAGTGATAGCTAGAACAAATATGTTTTTTTTTCATTACATTTCACTTATCAAAAGTGATATTATTTCCTGGGCTTATAAAATGATGTAGCACTTGTAGACTGCTATTATTATTGTCATTTTTGGAAAATCCATACAAATAATATATACGCGTACACACATACGTAGATATAAAATGTAGAATATAATATAAAATTAGTGTAGAAGCGAAGAAGGGGAAGAGAGAGAGAGAGAAATGAAATGAAATGATGTAATTTGCAGAAAAGTGGAAAGGAGGGAGGCAGAAAGTGGTAAAAGAGAAAAGTCCATTGCCTTTGCAACAAAGAGTGAAACACACACACTTTTTACTTGCTTGCTTGCTTACTTACACACATCAAACGTGACCGACCGCACACTCATTCCTCATTGCTCATTGCACTCACTCACTCTCTCTCTCTCTCTCTCTCTCTCTCTCTGTGAGTCTGACTGACTCTTCGTTAAAATATTAAAAATCTATACATATATTAATTTTCAGGGAGAGAAAGAGAAAGAGAGAGAGAGAGAGGGAGAGAGATTAGAAAAGAAGAATAAGAAGAAGAAGTAGTTTTGACTGGAGTGGAGTCTTAATCAGACCGATGCTCACCGTCTGATCCTTTGACTTTCTCCTCCGGGTCAATCTCTCTTTTCCTCTTTCCCTCTTCTCCATCAATGGGAGCTCGCTGCTCTAAATTCTCTCTCTGCTGGTTCCACTCCCACCTCAAACCGTCCGTAATCGAATCTTCCGACCTAGGTAAGTGTAAACCATTTCGTTCCGTTCTTTCATTATTATTATTATATTTTCTTTTTCCTTTTCTTTTTGGGTCTTGAAAACCAGAAGAGCAAAGGTCTTATGGGGTTCATTGACTGTTGCAGAGAATGGTGGAAAAAGTAGTGATGGGAAGACGTGGGCGAGTTTCAGTGAGTTCAGCTTGGAGCAGCTCAAGGCGGCAACCAATGGGTTTTCTTCGGAGAACATAGTCTCGGAGCATGGAGAGAAAGCTCCAAACATTGTTTACAAAGGCAAACTCGATACTAGCCGTTGGATCGCCGTTAAGCGATTCAACAAGTTCGCTTGGCCTGATTCTCGCCAATTTCTCGTCCGTCTACCTACTTGCCTTCTTTCTTTCATTTTCTTTTTTTTTTTTTTTTATTAAATTAAGTAGCTACTTAGTATTATTATTATTATTCATCTTAATTAAGATTAATGAGTGAATATATGTTATCGATAATAGGAGGAAGCTAGGTCGGTGGGGAGTCTGAGAAGCGAGCGTTTAGCCAATCTCATTGGCTGTTGCTGCGAAGGAGAGGAGAGGTTGCTCGTGGCCGAGTTCATGCCCCATGAAACTCTGGCCAAACATCTTTTTCATTGTGAGTTCACCCCCCCCTCCCCCCCCTCTCTCTCTCTCTAAAATTGGTATATATTCTCTCTCTCCTTTTTTTTTTGGAATTTTTTTAATGCGTATTTGATATTTTTTTTTTAATTTGTGGAGTGTAAAAACTGAGATTGAAGATGGGTTATGGTATTTCTTTGGCATGTAATTGTTTGACTTGTTCCATGTGAATAGGACTGATGTTCGTTTAAGGATCTTCTACATTAGTAATATTTTTCGTACCTTGTAACGCATTTTTTATTTTTTTATTTTTTGAGGTAATACTAAGTTGCCTTCCTGATCAACTAGTTGCTTGATTATCATTTGGAAAGTGCTTTAGATGGAAAGTATTGGGTTTTCTTCCTTCCCAAAACCAGAAGCAGCCAAAGAACCCAAACGCAACTGAACCATCTGTTTGACGCTAATTTTTCGTGCGAAATCTTTTGCATCTATTTTCTGATTTTTGATGGTTTGGTCCTTATGATTGAACTGTTTTAGGGGAGTCCCAGCCCATGAAATGGGCCATGAGACTGAGAGTAGCTTTGTATCTGGCACAAGCTCTGGAGTATTGCAGCGGCAAAGGGCGTGCATTGTATCATGACCTCAATGCCTACAGGGTTCTGTTTGATCAGGTAAGAGTGTGGTTTCTTTGATGTATTGTTTTGTTTCTTTTTTCACTCTCTTTTAAATAATATTTTACTATTGAGTTGCTTGGCTGTGATCAGGATGCCAATCCCAGATTATCCTGCTTTGGCCTCATGAAGAATAGCAGGGATGGCAAGAGTTACAGTACAAACTTGGCTTTCACCCCTCCAGAGTACCTGAGAACCGGTACACGTTTTTGCTATAATAACTGAACATATTATGTTGATTTGGTCATCAAACACAAATTCAGCGCCATCTCAATCTCAAACATCTAATTTCGGAACTTTGGGCAAGATAATTTCTTTGATCTACTAGCAACATTCTGTTCATTCACACAAAGACGTGTACAGTTTTAGAATTGTTTGCTCATGACTGGACTATGACTTTGATACTGGAAAGTTTAATTGAAATTAGATGATGGCAAAAATACCTTTGTGGTAGTTTCCTCATAATTCCTTTAGCAAACAAACAAGGATAGATGTTTTTTCTTCATAATGAAATTGTGTGAATTTAGTCCAGTAACACTATGATCTAAACTTGATACAAACTTTTTGTTGTCATTTGTTTGCAGGTAGAGTGACACCAGAAAGTGTAGTTTACAGCTTTGGAACGTTGTTGCTGGATCTTCTGAGTGGGAAACATATACCCCCTAGTCATGTGAGTTTTAAACTTTTCCTTATAGGTATATATGTCCACTTGAATTGAGAAGTCTCTTTTCACTTACCATAACTATTAAGTACGAAAATATGCTACCAAACCATAAGAAGTGATTTGCTCGAAGGCACATGTCCCCGTATTTGCTGGATACTATTAAAATGATCAGTGGCATCTCCATCTGAGGTTTATCATGTTTGCAGGCACTTGATTTAATTCGTGGCAAGAATTTTCTGATGCTGATGGATTCTGCTTTAGAGGGTAATTTCTCGAACGATGATGGAACTGAACTTGTGCGGTTAGCTTCCCGCTGTTTACAGTATGAAGCACGTGAGAGGCCAAATGCAAAGTCTATTGTCACTTCTCTCATGTCGCTTCAGAAAGAAACAGAGGTATGCAATCTGGTTTATCCTGTCAAATATTCAGTCTGTACTTTATCTTGAAATAAGTTTCATTTCTCTCCATCTTCTATTATAATGGGATTATTTAAGGGGAAAAAGGAGGATGTTCTTGTTGCATTTTTATTTTGCAGTATCTTATTAATTGTCAAGCTTTCTGCCCATTAAGCAGCTCAAAGTTAGCAAAGACTGCAATTTCTCATTTCATTGTAATTGTCAGGTTCCGTCGTATGTTTTGATGGGTATCGCACATGAAACTGCGTCCTCGGTGCAGCCATTGTCATTAACACCTTTTGGGGAAGCTTGTGTGAGAATGGATCTCACTGCTATACATGAAATACTGGAGAAGAACGGCTACAAGGATGATGAGGGAATTGCCAATGAGGTTTGCTACTTCCTGTCCTGTTTTTGATATAGTATTCCTGCATTTCATGAAAAGACACGTTCTCTGTGTCTGTGTGTATGGTCACGCATGAGTGATGAGGTTTTCCAACGAGGATTTGCTACTTCCTGTCCTCTTCATGTGAATGGAAATTGACACCTATGTGCATCTCTCAGAGAGTCATGAATAACAAGCTGTACGAAAGGCGTTACGTAGCAAACTTGAATTGTTAAGTTTGAGTTCAGGGTTTAGGGTTTTGGGATGCAGTATTGATACTCAAGTGTGCACAGGATTAACAGTCTTTTATCTGAAGCTCTTCATTTTTCATGGGCTCTTACAGTCAAGAATAGTTGAATCCAATATTTATTTTCTTCTCTTTTCTCCCTTCTGCACTCTTTTCTCACTGCTAATTCTGTCCTTGCAGCTTTCTTTTCAAATGTGGACAAATCAAATGCAAGACACCTTGAATTCCAAGAAGCACGGAGACACTGCTTTCCGAGCTAAGGATTTCGCTACCGCCATTGATTCTTATACACAGGTGAGTCCTTTGTACCATATTGAAGTTGGTGTTGGTGTTTTTGGAGGCCATGAATTCCATTACCTCATTTGGTTCTGGATTTTTTAGATTTCGGCTAGAAGGCTAATATTTTGTCTTTGTTTTTTCTCCTTTTCGCGAAGTTCATCGATAGTGGGACCATGGTGTCACCCACTGTGTACGCGAGGCGATGCCTGTCTTACCTGATGAGCGATATGCCACAAGAAGCACTAGGGGACGCTATGCAAGCCCAAGTGGTGTCTCCTGAGTGGCCTACTGCTTTATATCTTCAAGCAGCGTGCCTCTTCAGCCTAGAGATGGATAATGATGCACAGGAAACACTCAAAGATGGGACAAACTTAGAATCCAAAAGGAACAAAAATTGAAAAAAATTGTATATAAATACTCTTATGCTTCTTTAATTCTAATGACTACTTAGTCTTGTTTAGTCTATATGTATCTATTCTTTATTTGTTTTTTCCCCTTTCCGAGTTTTCATTTTCTTTTCCTCCCTTTATTCCTTTTTGCTGCTTGCATTAAAAGGATTATCTTGGAAGATTAATGTTGGTTTGTTTAGTTTCCTGATCTGGGATTTGTGCATTTTGCAGAGAATTGTTTCTTACATTAAAAGAACGAAGGAAAAATCGAGAAATTGATTAAATTGTTGTATATACGGATTTGTTTTAGAGACTTATATTTATATTTGACACACGACTGGGAAAATCCAAAACTTGGCCGATCATCTGTAGTAGGTGGAGGCAAGGGCTACAGCGTTTAGGCTAGTGGGACAGAGATCTATGTCCAAGTTGTGCAATTGGGATTCGAATAATTCAAGAAAAAAAATACGTCAACAACAATAGGCAATTCAACTAATCATCTATTTGCCATGCCTTTGACAATTATAGGTACAAGTTGGTTAGTCACCTGTTTGTTATTTTATTTATTTTATTTTATCTTTTTTAACAAGACCAGTTGTTAAGGGTGATGAAAAATTTTGCATACCTTTTATGACAGTTGAAATATTACACTTTGTTGAGCGACTTCTTTTGTTTTGTTTTGATGGAAAAACCCCTTGAATTTAATTTTTTATTGCAAAAAAAGTCCTATAATTTGACTCTTTAAAATCTGACATGTAAATTAATAAGAAATGAAAAATTTAACGCTAGGTGATGGTAGATTTAGGTTTATCTTACATGTTTATTTTGTATTTGGATACATTAATAGTTGTTTGAAAACTATTTTATCACTTACAAGAATATTTGAAAAATCAAAATATTTTTTGAAAACTATGGAAAATTCTAAAATTTATTTAGATCTAAATCTACTATTCGCTAACGGCAATTTTGCCATTTTCCATCAAATTCCCTAATTTTGTTGATTAGGTTGTTGAATCTCAAAAATAGTCAAATTATAAGCCTTCATAATAAAAATTTTAAAAAAATCAAATTCAAAGGGTTTTCATATTTTTAAAACACAGAAGACTGTCATTTTTACAACGATTTTTTTTTTTTTTTTGTGGGTACTAAAGTTGATAAAAGTGTGGCTCATATAAGAATTATTTTTTTTTTCCAGTTAATTGTAAAAAAATTACTCTATACTTACATTAGCTTTATCAATATTCCAAACCAGAAAAAATCTTCTAAATGGTATGGTACGTCGTTTACCGCAAACGAAATTATAAGGAAAGAACAATGGCGGAACCAAATTATACTTTAAATTTAAGTACTGTTCCAGAAAACACCCCAAATACTATAACAATTATGATAAATCACTAGATAAAAAAGCCTCGTTAAGCTATAAACGTATAAGAAGAGAGGAAGCATATAGATACAACAAACTCTACACGTATGGAGCAGCACACGAATATCTAAGTTGAGACTACCATTAATCATCGTCATCAATGATCATCACCACCAATCCCTTTCGAGATCTTTTGACGAGAAGCGTCTCTTTTATGGCACGATCTTATGATGATGGCACGTTGAAGTGGAAGAGCCATGATACAACAAATGCAAATACCATACAAGCAAGAAGGAAATTCAGGAAGCGATGGCCGTGCCAGAAGTTCCGAGACTCCGATGAGGGGATCGATGCTACTGCAGAAACTGCGGAAGCACTATTGGATTCGTTAGCAGTCTGCTCGGCTAACTCAATCTCACTTGCACCCGCGACATTGCGCGCAATAGATTGACAAATCTCACATGTCCTAATCAAAGTTGTACATGTCAATAAGCAATAGCATGAATTATAAGCAAATGAAGACTGCATTAAGAACTAGAAATAAAGTTATGATTCATCTCTTGAGATGTACAAAAAAAACAACTTTGATGAAAAAGCTAGGGTGCATTATACTTGTACAATCAAATATTAGAAGACAAGATCATACACGTAGTTTTATAGAACAACACTCTACAAATATATCAGGATGAAGAAATCAAGAAAAAGGAAAACCGAATGAACATGTGTAAAGCGAAAGTGCAAACACCCGAACGAAATCGTTCTCGGTAAAAACTAAGGAGCAAAAGGTCGATGAAATACAAAAAGTCCTATGAACCTGTGGAATTTCATATCTAAACTTGAGATGAATCATATGGGAACGGCTACAGTTTCCTTAGTATCAATTTCTACAAAAGCTTTCAGCATCTCAAAGATCACTGCAGATTAAAAAAGAAATTGACCAAACTGGGTTCTTATAGGCTCTTCACAAGTGATTGCCACCAACTGTGCATAATCAAGCTTGAAATTGGATCCTAAAAAGATATTGGCATGGAGTAGTCTTATCTTATCAGATCATAATAATGTCTAACCTTAAAAGGACCTAACAAGATTGCTCCACAAGATAACATAGTGGAATGCAATGATTTTGAGTGATGGTATCAACTACTATCTAACATGATTTTGAGTGTCTTAACAATTAACCTGTTAAGACACTTAGCCGGAATATTTAGCTGTCTATTATATGATACTATACTTTAAACTTGTCCATATACAAAAGGAAAAATGTTCACTAAGCATAATGATTAAATAGGAAATATGGACCTGCACATGGGATGAGTTTAAAGTAACAAAGTGCACCGGCAAGCCATAATTTTGTGCGAATATAGATGAACTGAAACAGACAATTTGGTCTTCTCCACTTCCATAAAGAGAGAGGAAAAAAAAAGAAAGAAAATTTATCTAGACACAGGACCAAGACATCCTAATTCTTCTCTTTGCTTTTAACTTTTTCCAATCTTCTCTTTAACGTAATCTTCTTTGCTTTTCCTACTATTGAGCAAAAGTTTTCTGTCTGCATGCTCTAAATAAGTCTTCTACATCATGCAACTACACTATCGCAAAATTAATGAAAAAAAATTTCAGAACATTAATTGAATCAGAAATTTCAAAACTAACATGATCAACAAATGAGGAAAACATTCCCAATCCATCAAAAACTTAAGCATAATGCTAAAAAAAAAAAAAAAAAAAAACCTTATAGTATAAACAAAGTCATGTTACTAAAATAAGAAAAAACAGAAAATTTAGAAGTGGGATTTTTTCACTTACTTATTTCCCTTAATCTTGAACCAAGCCTCAGCACAGTTCTTGTGCGCAGCAGCTAAGTCATCCTTACAAGAACAACCCAACTCAATCGGAGCCCCAGATTCATGACTGTTACTCTCCAAACCCAGATGGCAAATTCGACAATCTCTCTCTACTTTAGCCAAATGCACCTTGATTTCAGGAACCCCGCTATCGGATTCAACCCGAACCGAACAGTCCGAGACCGAAGAGGCCCGCCGAGAATCCGAAACGACACCACCCTCAGTGTCGCACACGAAGCCGAAGCTGTACTCGTCGTACGACCCGCCGGTGGTGGAAAAGAACTGAGAGTAGCAGGACCCTTCATCGGCGTCGGAGAAACAGAGGCTACCATCGGGGCTGACGTCACTTCCGGCGACTGAAGGGCGGTGGTTCCCTTGCTCCAAATCAACGTGGGACATTTCTGGAGCCGAAATTTCATAGACCCAGAAGCCAAAAACTCTGTTTTTGGGGTCCAGAAGATTGCAAGAGGCAAAAATTGATGGAATCAGAGGATTTAAAGAAATGGGTATTGGATTAGGTGACCCTTTTGGCTCAACTCCATTAACGTTCCTTCTCCAAGAGTTGATTAGCTCGAATAGAGGTTAAAATTTGAGGCTTGAATAGAAAAATGCATGAGAAAAAACAGAGGAGAAGGAGTCGTTTTTGGTAAGTGGGAGTAGACAGTGGTCTTCGAGACAAAGACTCATGCTTTAGAAACTCTGGTGTTAAAATAACACACAACACTGCCAAGAGGAAGAGAAACGAGCAGTGTGTGCCACAGCAAGACAGAGAGAGTTTTTTTTTTTTTTAATAACTGTCATAAATAAAGAAAAGTGGGGATTTTGGGAATAAAATAAATGACATTTAAAAAAAAAATAAATTAAAATTAATGGAAAAAAAAGGTTGGTGAAAGATTTGGTGGTGGTGAACCAGAATCCATGTGGTTAGGAGATTCTGTACGTCTGATCTGATGAGTTCCAAAGGCTTTGTTGAATTGAAAGATCTCTGTCTTGCTGACCAAAAGGAACACGTACATACACCTTACTATTTCCCAATTCCCAATTCTTTTAATTAAAATTTAAAAAAATTAATTTTATTAATTTTTGGGTCTTTCTTTTTAAAAATATTTTTAACAATTAACAGTATGTTGGGAAGAAGACAGTACAGATAAAGGTGCTGCTTTCTGTGCAAAAAGACTGATTAGTCCCCATGATCGGATAAAAAAGAACATCAAGCGTCAGGGGTAATTATGTCAGAAAAATGTTAGGTCTGTCAACTTTGGATAATAATAATTGAATTTGTCTCTGTCTTTCAGTTAACAGATACTTTAATCAGTACGCTACGGTACGATAATTATGGTAACTGAAGAGCTGTGATTCCGTGCTTCTCATCCTAGGTATCTTTTTAGTGTCTTAACCAATCCTGGCCGTTGATTTCGCCGAAATCAATGTTTTGTGGCTATGAGGCAGCGGTGTGTGTTGAGTTTTTGACGTAGACGCAGTATAATAACGAAGGGTTATTTTTCTGATGTTGTTTTGGAATATTATGCAAAAATTTCAGTCATGGGACAGTTGACTAGATGTGGGGACCACATCTTATGGTCAGTGAAGCTTATGTAATGTGCGTTTGCGTGAACAACACAAAAAGCCCAATGTTTGTTTATAGATTTTGGAAAAAAAATAAATTTAAGTTAGAGAAAAGAAGAAAAGAAAATTCCAAATCTGAGACTTGCTAAATCTCTCCCCATGATGAAACAGAGGTAAATATGATACAGATTTGCTATAGTGGATTACTTCTTTTTAATTTTTTTTTTTTGTTTTTTTAAGTTTCCTGGAAGTTCTTTCTTTGAAATGAAATTATTAAAGTTTTAGTTGTTCCATCTGTGCAACATAATTATTTATTTGTTATGGAATGACAAAGAAATAAGTTTTTATTGGGTCATTTTTCTTAATACGGTCTGTAAGTTGTTCTTTGCTTTCCTAGTAGGTAGGCCATGGGACAAACCCACTTGATGGGGTGATGCATTCCCTGTTTCTTTTTTCTTTTTTTTTTTTTTCTTTTTTTTATCTAGTCATTCTTTATATATTTGAATAAAAAACCAATATACTTCAATTCAAGGTAAGAAGATTGATGCATTCACATGGTGACTGATTACACATGGACTTTTCTTGTTCTCTGCTAGGAATTTTCTCATAATCTTCGCCGAATTCTTCCTTTAATTATACTCAGGTTACTTGTTCTTTGTTCTTCTTGGAGAGAAGAAAAGAGGGGGAAAAAAAACCTCCACTCCTTGTAAATTCCCCTTTTTTTATTTTTGAAATTAAGTTATATATATATGATGCAGAACAGAAGAATGAGAAAGGTTAATTTTACTCAAAACCAATTCTTCTAATAATTGGACTAGGACCGTTTAGTTCGGACATTTGAATGTGTACATTTAAATAGATATAATTAAATGAGTTATAATTTAAATGAGAGACATTTAAATGTAAAATAAAACATTAAACACTTAATTATTCTTCTTTGAAAAGAAAAACGCTTACTTTTTTTTCTTAGGGGAGAAATACTTATTTATTCTTTCAGATTTCCAAGTAAATAGAGAGATCAAAAGAGTCTCAATTTTGTTCAACTCAGATAATTATAATGGATGTTGATAACAATAGACAAAACCAAATATAAAACCAATGCTACGGGCACCTTGTGAGTACAGCCAACATACAATTGACAATATTAAAAGTAGGAAATTGTGTCCAAAAACACAAGGAAGTTGCACACTGAAACATGATCTAATACAGTTTGATTCTGAGAACAAAAATTGTAATGGTAATCCTAATTTTCTCAGTGAAGTAATTGACAATAAAAATTACACCAAAGAAAAAAAAGAGTCTTGTTGATGCCTAAACGATGAAATTTGCCCAAAAGTGTCCAAATTTGTCAAAGTCCGACAAATTGAACGCGCCACATGAAAATCAAGGAAAACTTCCTCATTTCACTTTAGGATAATTTGTGGCTATGTAATTACACTCAATCTGTATGGCATCATATCTCAAAGAAAATGTCTTTGGTTGACCATATTATTTATTTATTTATTAATATTATCATGGATTTACACCGATGGGGAGTTACTTCCGTCTTTCCCCTCAATCCCATTAAATCCAACCAAAAGGAGAATTTGGTATGTTAGGAGATTTTTACTAACTAATACCTCACGATTTCATTAAGAAGCCTCTTGCTTTTAAGGTTATGAACGTTTATACACATCGTATTAAATATGTAACGAATAAAGCACATTCCAATTGCGGTTCTTAAAGGGATCAACGTTACTGTTATATATATAATAGAGAGATGCTTCTTTACGATGGAATCTTATTCTTGTTTCTCTTTTCTTTATTGCTTTTAAAGTATTTTCCTATGCGGGGTCATCTCAATGTCATTTATGTTTTATGGCTTTAATCTAAGTAACTTAAAATTAATTTGGAAATGCAATCCAACAACTCCAAAATGCATAGAAGCCGTTTTGAATCGCTTCACACGTCAAATTTGTGGAACCAAAGCACTTTTTTCTTCTCTTGTCTGAGAATTCAAAGAGGAGCAAGTAATCTTTAGCAGCATGAAATGTGGTGGGGCTCTCTGGCTTTAATGGCCAAGCTGGTACAGCTGAATCTTCCATATGGGTCTTCTCAAATTGGAATTTGCTTTTCTTATCTTCTTCTTCTTTTTTTCTTATTTATTGTTATTATATATTATATAAAACAGAAATTAGTTTTATTTATCCGAGACTTATTGATTATGCTATAACAAAGTACTTTTTTTACCTATGACACATTTGTTTGCTAATTTTTATTGGGCAGTAATAAGAATATAAATAATGAAAGTATTTTACTTTCTTATCTATTCATGTATTTTACACATATTTAAGATATAAATTTTGGTGAATCTCACATATGTACTAATGAAGCTGGAAAGTGATAAAAGTAGTCTTGCATTAAGCTTCTTTCACCAAGAGTAGTAAAGGTGCCAAAAATTACAGCATTGTTTTCAGGACAAATATTCTCCAACACAAAATCTCATATTTGTCATTTATGAGTAAACCGAGGCCGAGTAAAAAAAAAAAAAAAACAACAAAAACAAAACTTGAAGACTGTAAAATAAGTTGTGGGTCTAGTTGTGTTCCTTGGCCGTACAAAGTGTGGGGAAGTAATCCCAGTAGTCGATGATTGCCTCTCAAAAATCATTTTCACCATAATTACTCAACGGGGCAGGACTTGTTCGCGCAGAACAGGACACAATTTTGTACTTTTTTGTTTATTTTTTAGCTTCAAATGTACGAATTTTAGCAAAGGAAAGCATGTGCTAGAATAGAAGTACAGAAAACAACACGTCTCCCAATACTAGTCGACACATGACATGAACTATTGAACATGACCTTCACAAGACAAGAACCATAGCAAGTTCTAGCTCAAGTGAATCAAATAAGTGAAAAACCTTGTAAATCTTTTCAAGTCTAAGTTGTGTTGTGTTCTATCTATTAAGATTCCTACGTGGGAAAGAGAAGCCGCTCTCTCTCTCTCTCTCTCTCTCTTTTTCTTCTTTGTCTTATTATTTTGTACAACGATGCATTCTCTGTTCTCTGCAATTACCCGAGTCTCCAAATGAGTTAGCCCTTTCTTTTATATAATCACAACTAGTCTCCTTTAGCAATTAGACCGTACAACTAACTTTAGCTTCCTGCCAGATCAGGGATCGTAAATAGTGGTTTATGTATTTTGTCCCTTATGTTGGCCCAGAGAAGAAGACAAACTGATGTAGAGCCAAGGAAGAACCAGGGAAAATCAATTCCCAACGGGAAGGATAGTATGGTCATACCAAGCTTCAGCCAAATTTGATTCAATAACCTGAAGGTCTATTACAAAAGGAGTAAAATCAGTCCCCTTCAAAACAAAGAAGAAATGTTCTTTTGATATCTTCTAGTCCTATCCCCTAAACGCAACGTTTTGGACCAACCAAGTCATAGGTGAAAAAAATAAAAAATAAAAAAAATAAACGACCACAAAGAGTAGAGAAACGACAAAAGACTGAAAAATAAAAGAACAGAATAAATGACAGCATATTGTGAGTTAGTTCTTCATCACAAACATTATTAAATAACACTTGGGATTTGGTTAATAATCTTTCTTCTTCGTGATCAAAGTACATTTGGGATTCGCTTAATATTCTTTCTTCTTCGTAATCAAAGTACATTTGAGACACCATCTGGTTAAAAGGCTGCAAAGCATAGCAGACTGGCAATAAAACCTGGAATGCAGATTATTGTTATTATTATTTGAAATCTGGAATCCAGCCATCAGCTAATTTGTCCATCTTACCCTTCTAAACTCTGTCAACGTCCAGAACGCCTCACGGGAATCCCTTCAGACCCTTGTGTAGTAGTAATACTATACCACCTTACACTACATGCATTACAGAGAACAGTGGTTTAAGGACGCACATGAATAACACACGACTATCCATGTCCGAGGGTTGATAAGCCCCGGGATCTATACGAGAATCACACTAATCAACGATTAAAAAAAACAAAAAATGTCTTCGGCAAAATGCGCAAGGAAACAGTATACCTTCAACAGTAATGGATGACATCCTACACAACATACATTTCCTCGCTAATAAACAATAACATCCCCGATTTATGACACCAGGCGCTTCTATTTCCGAACACCATCATCCCATTTTCTCTTAGTTGGATTCATTTGTTTGTGATCACAATTTTGGATGGTTTTGCCTAGTTCACTGAGGTTCAGTATCTAACGAGTAGATAGGCCTCATTCTGTGAAGGGATTGATATAGGAGCTAAAGCCATAGTTAACCCAATTTTCATGCATAGTTCCTAAATATTCAGATTTGCGAAGAGGTTAGCCTATGGAAAACAGGATTTTTTTTTTCTTAATGTCAAAGTAGTAAAAGACAACGAAATATTCAACAATTCATCAGAGATGACGCTTCCATACAAGGAAATGGTTTGAAATGTCAAATGTGCCAAGAACAAGACCATATTAATAAGAAATATGGCATGAAAATTATAGGATCTCAAATTGTAGTGAGATACATGATCGCTATGCTTTAACGAAAAATAGTTACGTTGGAGTTAAAATTGTCAGAAGTTGACATACCGAAGTCCCGTATTCTAGGAATCTGATGGTGCAGGACACATGATCTCATTTGGAAACAGTCCTCTGGTTAGTATAATTGGGAGATAATAGTTGAGGGACTAAGAGTTTGCTCATGTAAGTACTGCCAAAGAGACTAAATTTTGCGAAATAATAAGGAAAGACACGAATGGTAAAAAACATGTCATAATATAGCCTATGGTAATTAAAAACATATATTGTTCTACATGTAATAGCAGCTGGAAGAAAAAAAACTTGATTGAGTTGGACAGAGACGCTTCAAGTTCTATGGAACCATCTAAATACAAGCATACGTTAGTAAAAACAGAAGAAATAACATACCTTCATAGAAATTAAGATTTCTCACCATACTGTGAGTTCTGACTGACCGCGGCACATCACAAGTAAACCATAAATTTCATGCTCTTTTAACACAAGAAAGAAAGCTACTATATAAGAACAAGTTATCTGGACTGCAAGATTGAAAACATGGGCTGGTAAAAAACTTTCTTCATTTCTTTTATCCATGACTCATAGCCACAATGATGATTCTGGCCCTAGGCAAAAGTATTTGCGAAATACTGGCCCCAAAGTATGAATGCCTATAGACCTTATAAAACCTCCTCCTGGATCCTCATGGTAAATTTGCAAGTCCCATAAACATGGGGATATAAACATTCACAAAAGCCCCAGCTTCCAATTTTACTTGTCATAGAATCATTTACCAGTCCTATGTTGATAGCACATTGGTTTTCATGCTCATCAAGTTCCCCCTTCTTTCTTCAAAGAGCAAGTGATTACCAGTTCTACCCTCTTCAAAGCGCCCCATTTTCATTTGAGATCCATTAGCTATAATTCTGCCAGCTGCATCACCCATTGCTCTAACACTGCTATTCTCTAACCCACTTTTAAGCCAAGCAAGGTTGCTAATGTCAGTGGCAATTGCAGCCAGTTCAAAACTCGGAAATGCTGGAGGCTCTGAAAAATCGACAAAATCTGGCCCTAACAAAGAGTTTTGAGGACTTTTACCATTTTGCATCCCACAACAACCATGGCCACATTGATGAGGCACTGAGGTCCCACCATAATCTGCTTCAAGCAATTTGAAAACTTCAATATCAGGTTTTGATGCTTGAACCAGAGGTCCTTGCATAGGAACAGGCCTTCGAATTGATGATAAAGGTTGTTGTCCATCTAAATGATTATATACACTGAAAGCACTAACACGTGCCACTGGCCGGAAAAGTGTAGGTGGCTCTTGTACTTCGTAACTAAAATAACCTTCTGTTGGCAGCAAAACTTCATTATGATCAACCATATGGTCTGCACCGGAGAGATCTCTTCCTTCAATGGACTTAAATGAATTGACATCACCACAAGACATTGTCTCTTCAGATGATGCTTTGGTTTTGTCAAAGCTAACGTCTTCCACAATATGGCCAGGTTCCAACTTTACTTTTTCACGGTCCATACATCGACGCCTCAGGGTGGAATTCCAATGGTTTTTGATTGCATTATCTGTTCTCCCTGGTAGAAGCCTAGCAATAGCTGCCCATTTGTTTCCATGAATTGCATGGGCTGCAACTATGATCTGGTCCTCCTCATCTGAAAGAAATATATATATTAGCCTTGACAAAATGACAGGAGAGTGAATAGCAATTACATGAGAATTTATTGCTAATGAATAATGTGCATGTTTCACGCCTTTTCTTACTGGGGTAGCAAGAATATGTTGATAGACCATCGCAAACCTTGTATCTTACAGGGGTACCATAAATTGAAAACAATGAATTCTTTTATGCTGATCGTACCACTCTGGTCCGAATAAGGGATCCCATGATAGTAAAAGACTATGTTCAAATCAGGTTATACAAGTATAGCCAATATAAATAAGTGTACAATATAAATTGATGTTTTCATTGGTATGAAAAATGGTGTTATACAAAAACATTAAAATGCAAAAGTCGATAATCAGTGAAAAGAAAATACACTACTTTTGGAGCTGATATATGCTTAAACTGAATACCCAAGCTTGTGCTACATCAATTTTGAAATTTTGTGTCCGTTTGCATGACAATTCAATACAATACAAGAATTCAATTAACTAGAACAAGATTAGAAGCAATCGTGAGGCACTCGGTATTAGCTAGGCCTTGATTAATCCTAATTGAAGAAATCATGTATTATCAAAGTCACAGAAAAAAAAAAGCATATCAAAGTACATAGAGAAACAACCTACAATTAAACAAGCCAAAGAATTAGCCATTGCGCCCCCAATAGTTAGTAAAATTTGCATTATTTAAGGTCTTAGTTGCACATTTTGAATGGTGCCTCAAAAGCCCTAAAGTATAAGGACCCACTATCTTTATCTTAAGAAAATTTTGAAATCAATATTTCACCGATTATAACTACACTATACAGTCCAAGTTCATAATGTATGCCAGCCGTGTAAGATGTCAAAATTTGCATAATGTAGCATTACTAGATAAAAGCTCTGATCTTTTAGCTCAAATAGCATAGTTATGCACACATAAATACACAATACGGCGAAATCAAGCTCTAACAAGCAATTTCAAAGTCGAAACTTTTCTTCTTCTTTTTTTTAAAAAAAATAATAATAATAATAATAATGAAAATTTGCCAAAACCCTTAATTGGGAATGAGAAAATTAAGAACTAAAACTAATTGGTAATACATTTCGAATATTATTTCAAAAAAAATGAGGGAAAAAAAAAAAGAAGAAGCATAAGAATATAAGGGGAAATACCAGAAAAGGGCTTGCGCTTGACGGCGGGGTCGAGCTGATTACACCATCGGAGGCGGCAAGACTTGCCGGATCGGCCGGAGATTCCTCGGGCGATCAAGCTCCAATTCCTCGCACCGAACTTACTCACCAGTCGGCTCAAAATGGCATCTTCTTCTGGCGACCAAGGCCCCTTCACCCTGTCTCTCCCGGCTTTTTTTCCTCCTCCGCCGACGCCGCCGTCTTCCCCGGCCGCCGTGGCCTCATCGCCGCTGCCACCGAGTGCGGCCAATTCATCGGCGTCGAATTCGGTAGCGAAGGTCGTAGCTTCGTTGTTGTTGTCGTTGGTTTCCATCTCTCTCCACAGTACCTACCAGACTTAACTGCAAGAGTTGAGTGTTCCATGGAAAGACAGGATTTTATAGGGCATTTCTTTCCGGATTTTTTTTCTTTACTTCTCCCATTTTTTATTATTTTTTCTTTTTTTTTTCAAGCAATTACCAATGTATCCTCTATTTCTTTACATATTCATCAATCACCATCTTTAATTCAATATTTCTTTAGTCCTTGATCGATAATTTAACCCAAAAAAAAAAAAAAAAAAACCTCCACATCCAAATTATATGTATGTCTCAATTTTGACTTATGAACTTGCAAAATGTCAAATTTTGATATCTTAAATTATATCAAAATTATATCTTTCTAGCGTTAGCATCTATGGTTTTTTTTTTTTTTTTTTTTTTCTTTTAACCAATGATTTCCACCTATTACAAAGAAAAAAAAATAATTCGTGTACTTTAGGAGTCGAATTCCTGACGTGGTACCAAATCCGTATCCTACCCAACTCACTGAGCTAGCAGTAGTGGGCTTTAGCATCGATTATTTAAAATCAATATAAATATATTTTCGATACGACTTGGAACATTTTAACATTATTGACTACAATTATATTTGAATTAAATTTTCAACCACCAAAAATATGATTAATCCTACTTTTTATCTATTCTCATAAAACTGTTTTTGAAAAGAAAACAAATGGATATAAAGGAGTTTGGAGTTTGGTTGGAAGATGAACGAATTTTTACCGCGTGAAGGAATGTTAACTGGATTCTCTTTTATTGTCTCTGATTTTACTATTTGATATGTGAGTTCCATTATAACTTGTTATATTATATTTTTTTAAGCAATATAATTTGTTATATTATTAAAATGTAATATAGGATAGTGAAACTTACATGTCAATATGTGAGATTGGAAAAATATAAGAGTGTATTTAACATTTTTCTTATTATACGTGTAATTGTTTTTTTTTTAAAAAGAAAATAGTAATTATCGGTGTGTTATTGGGAAGGAACGATGGGAGACCCTCTGTAATTTCATATTGTGAGAAATTCTGGAATCTTAGCCTACTTTCATATGGGTTTTAAACTGTACATCATCAAAGGTGTGCTATGTGTGTATAGCGTGCTAAACGGTATATAGTGGAAGTTAGAGCTAGTGGCGGGAAAACTGCTGTCTCCACCATAACGGCCTATTTTCGGCTCTAATTGAAATGGAGCTACTCCACTGTGGGCCTAGTCTCAACTCTTACGGGCTTTAGCTACATGGCCTAATTTTGATTCTCCTTGATACAAATGTTCGTTTTCCAACTTCATTATCAAAATGGCCGAGTATATAAATTGATCATCTAATATAGCTATCTGTAAAATGTATTTAATCAGTATAAAAGCTGATATATAATATATATACAGTATAAATCTGAACAAGTATATAAAAAATACCTAATGTAAAAATTGGTTTATTGGTCCTTCAACTATAAAATGGAAAGAAAAAAAAAACGTGACATTTACTATAATTACTCTAGGGACTTTAAGGTTTCAGACACTTACATTTATCTTTTCAAAAATAATACCAAGAATACAACCCTCAGAAAATAATTATTTTTTTTATTACTTTTATTGATATTTTTCTAAATACTTCGGCTAGAAGTTGGCTTTTCAAAATTAGTTTCTCTGGTTACCCCAATAAACTAATTTAGTTTCTTTGTTATATATTAGATAATGGTTTCCAATAGTCAACTAGTTAACTGAAACCAATAATTTGGTTGCTAGAAACTGAAAACCTAAATTAGTTTTTAGCAATAACTAGAGAAATAAATAATAATAAAAAAAAGAAATCATTTGTTTATCAGAGAAACCAAATAATTAGAATTAGAGAAACCAATTTAGTTACCAAAACTAATAAGCCAATTTGGTTACTAGAAGCTAAGAAACTAATTTAATTACTTGAAATAATTTAGTTACCAGAAACTGAGAAATCAAATTGGTTTTTAACAATAATTAGAGAAACCAACAATGAAAAATAAATAAAAATCTTCTGTTTATCAGAGAAATTAATAAATATAATTAAAGAAACCAATTTCGGTTACCAAAGACTGAGAAACCAATTTGGTTTCTTTCAATAACCAGAGAAACTAATTTTGAGAAACTAACTTCTAGCTAAGCATTTAGAAAAATATTATTAAAAGTCGTACAGAAAAATAATTATTCTCTAGAGGTCAATATTTTTGAAATCATTTCTTAAAAAGTAGTGGAGAGTGTCCTTTTCTCTTTTAGCAAAATAGATGAATTTTGGGCCTTAAAACAAGTGTTAGTTTTTTCAAATTTTTTAGAAAAACAGTAGAGCATTTCAGTTGATAAAACTTATATATGTATACCAGGTGTAAGAATTAATTTACTCGGTATACAAACTTATATACTTAGTACATAGATTGGATCTAATATATCAAATATACTAATTTTCTCGGTCATTTAGTTATAAAATNTTTTTTTTTTAATACAAATTACAAGGTAAGAGTTCTTAAATAATATCTATATGTGTTCAAGGAAATAAAAATATGGGTTAATGGCACAAAAGGTCCATGAATTATCTAACTTGTGGTAATTTGCTCCTTAGAGTTTTAATTATAATAATTAAGGCTCATGAACTTTCTGATTTTTAGAATTTTGGTCCCTGAATTATTTAAATTACAACTTGTTGTTAAACTTATGATAAAAAACACACGTGAGGAGTACATGATGTCATCTGAAAGTAAATCTAAAACGTAATTTGGAAATTTCAAGCATAAAAATAGACAATTACAAATTTTTTTTTCTAAATTTGAGGCTTTAAAAATCCTAAAAAATATAAATAATACATTATTCTTTCTTTCTAAATCCTTTTGTTTAATTTATTTTCTTTTAAATACACTTTTTGATGCTATAGCGTGCTCCCCACGTATGTTTTTTTTTGTTATAAATTCAACAACAAGTTGCAAATAATATATAATTCTTAAAACATAGTTTGGGAATTTTATATGAACAATCACAAAAAAATTCTTCAAATTTGAGGCTTCAAGAACTCTAAAAAATGCAAATAATACATCATTCTTTCTTTCTAAATTCTCAATTTATTTTCTTTTAAATATACTTTTAGATGCTACAACATGCTCATCACGTATATTTTTTTGTTATAAATTTAACAACAAGTTACAATTTAGACAGTCCAGGGGTCAACATGCTTCAAATCAGAAAATTCATCAAGAGCTTAATTGCCATGATTGAAATTTTGATAACCAAATTACCACAAGTTAGATAGTTCAGGAACTATTAGTTATGCCATAAACCCTACAAACATACCATATGAATTTTGCAAAAGTAGATTTAGAAAAAATTCCGTAAGAAGGATATATTTTGTGTTTCTAAAAATAGATAAAACAGTTAAAAGAATACATTTATTTATTTTACATTATTTAATTTGAAAGCAGTAAACATGTTGTTACATTCGAAGATTTAGTTTGATTGGTAACCACACCTGATCTCTAAAGTATAGTTTTTAGGTTGTAATCCTCCACCCTAACTCCGAAAAAAGAGTGTATTATATTAAAACCAAACCTCTAAAGTATAGTTTTTAGGTTGTAATCCCCACCCTAACTCCAAAAAAAGAGTGTATTATATTAAAACCAAAGAATGTTAACGAACTTAATTCTATATCTCTTTGGGCTTTTTAGCCAAATTGCCGAATTTTGTATCATAGTTTACAAAATAGCTATTTCTCAAATGCTCTTAAATAATGGCTGAATTTTAAAAATTATTTAAAAAATGGCTCCGTATTTAATATATCGAAATATATTGATTTATTTTATGACAATTGATTTACTTTTAAAAAAATGATTTACTTTATAAAAATTGATTTACTTTATAAAAAATAGATCAAATAAAATGACCATTTATCAAAATAAAATTTTAAATTGATCTTAAAAAATGGCCATTTCTTATAAATATTCTACTCTTTTATTTCAATTAATATTATTATTATTATTATTATTATTATTATACGTATATAGCAAAAACAATTGGAAAGAAAAATAATCATCCAACTTTAGTTATGTCTTCACAAGTTGTAGCACATCCATGAAATCAATCTTTTAATTTCTTCTTTTTCTTCTTGTTTTTTTTTATTTTTTATTTTTTATTTTTTTTGATGGTCTAAACAATTGAGTATTTTAGGGTTCTAGGTGTTTTTTTTTAATTTTTAATTTTATTTTTTTTAAAAGTAGGGCTTAACTAATGACATCCATTTATTATAAAGAAAGGAAAATAAGAGTCTAACTCTACACCTAATATTCAATCCTCACCCCACCCTATCCACTGAGCTAGCCCCAGTAGGCAGGTTTTCTTTTTATTTAATTTAACCGTTTACAAATAATCAGAAAAACATAACTGCTCAGAATAATTGTGACCAAATATACCGTGCCTCCTCAGCAATGTTATAAAAACCCCGTTTTTATAAGGGTATTTTTGTCCTTTTACGTTTAAAAAAAAAAACCTCTCTTTTTCTTTCTTTTTCCCTTCTCTCTCTCCCTCACCTGATCTTTCTCTCTGTTTCTCTCAAAAACTGGCCAAAACGCCGAATTAACAGTGACCATCTGACGAAGCTCCTCCTGGCCGAATGGAGTCCCGCCACCAGCCATCGTCGAAGGCCCCGGTCCAGACAAGTCGACCGCCGCTGGTCCCCGCCCCGTCCGACGTCGCAATCGTCGGAAAAAGCTGAAAAACGCCACGGCTTCCGAAGCTCGCCGGCGCCGATTCCAGTGTCGTTTCGCCGTGAAAATGGTTGGGTTCAACTCGTCTCGTCACGATCTTTCATCTGGTATATATATCTTGACTCGATATTGCCCAGATTGAATTTTGCAATTTTTGTCAATTTTGAGCTATTTTAGTTTTATATTTTATTTTTACAATCCGACTGTTAGATCGTAAAACAAACCTCATATTTGTGATCTACTCGTGAAAATAAGAATTTTGATATATATATATATATATTGCTCATATTTGGTGTCGGGCCCGAAAAGCAAAATCAAACAGCCTAGATCGTCTCGATTTGTGTGCCGTGGGGTCCGTATCCAAATTAGACAAATTAGATATCTAACCTAGTATTTTTGGGTGCTCTGAATTCAGTGGTAAAATCCGTTTCACAATCTGAAGCTCCGATTTAAAAAATCGAGTTTTCAAACCTAACGATCAAAAGCTTGGAAAACGACGCCCGACTCTCCAAACGACACCCAAATGACGCCAAACTTTCTCCATATCCCCGTAGCACTATTTGGATACTCGATTGAGGTAGGGATTCGATTACTTGATCTTAAAATTAGTTTAATTTGTAAATTTACATATTTTTGATAAATATGGAATTTCGTAAAATTATTTATAAAAATTGTGTTTAAATCTGTTTTTGATTTGATTTGAGATATAAACTGCCTGGGAGGCACGTCACACTAGTTGGCGTGTCATATGTACTGTTTTGGACTGTTTTCTGCAGGAAATTGGATTTTTGGGCTTTGATAAAAAACGACTGTTTTAATGCCGAAATTTTTAGAAAATCCGAAACGATTTGAGAACTCAGTTTTGAGGACTAAAAGTGGTTTGATTAAAGAATACTGCATGGTTATTTTGAGATTTTGTAGAAATGGTGCATATCCTTATTCTGTCATTTATATAGAATATGCGTGCACTCACACACTGACGCGACCGACGGACTGACGACGCCCACAGAGAGTGATCGGACTTACGGTCGTCTTTTTAGGTGGCTCGGACTGACGAGTGATCCACTAGGACATTTCGGACATCATGATTGCATACATAGTTATATGTTGGCTTGAATAGATATGTACTAGTTTTGATGAATGTTTTACAATGGTTTGGAATGTTTGAACCGTTGGACTATAATTTCCACTTGAATTTTGTGAACTATTTTGAATGGAATACTAACCATGCAGGACCTTCAAAGTGAGTACATTTTTTATGTATAAAAACTTGTAATCGAATCTCTACTGAGCATTCACGTACTCATCCCCTACTTCTTCCCACTTTCAGGTGATTTATTTTGGGGTTGCTGTCTGGGTGGCTTGATAAACTTGTTTGGCATATGTATGTCGTTTCCCACATCTTTGATGGTTAGTTCCTATTCTATTTCATCTCTTCCTTTCCTTATTAAATTTATTTAGCCAATAATAGTGTAATTACTAAGTGGATGTATGAGAATGATTTTGGCATTAAATTGAGTACTTAGAAATACAAACGATTTTATGTAAATTATTTGGACATTAGGCCTAAGGTTTTGATTGAACGCTTCATTAAAATTCATGATTTAGTAAAAGTTTCCAAACTAATTATTTATAATTTCTCTCAATTTGTAAATGTAGATTTTCTTGAGAAATTAAAAGAAATGGAAAGTTTCATGATTTTATAATTTACTCACTTTTGAGGATTAAAACCTAAAATTTTAAATACTCGATTTTCTAGAATTTTGGAATATCACTATTTACCACTGTTTCAACATAAATTTACTAAAATTCATGGCCTTGGATTTCCGGTCGTGAAAGTTTTGGTATCAGAGCTTCAGGCTTTAGATCCGTCTGGGATCTTGCCTGTGATATTTTGGTGTTTAAAAAGGGTTTTGGAAAAGTATTTAACAAATACCTCATACATCACGTAGGAGTTGGCTAAATATGTTAACTTTGCTCTAATTCATTCTGAATCCTTCGTTCACCTCCCTAGAGTGGAACTCTGATATCCTTGAGATGGTTATAACTATGAAATTCTTGTCTCAGAAGTGTCGGGGATGACAAGAGACTAGTGAATTCTACTTCTGTCGAAATTCCTCACCTCAAATGGACATTCACTCTTGTACTCCTATGTCCATTATGGTGATAAGCTATACGAACCTCGTAGGCTCTAAGATAGCTACAGTGTCTTGTATCTTGATTGGCATGACCTGACATTATTTGTGCTTGTGGGATTGTGATTTGAATTTCTTGGAAATTGTTTGTGTATGATTAATCAGTTTGAATGTTTGATAAATCGTTTCCATGGTCTTATATCGTGCATTAATAGAACTTTTGGATGGTCAGGATATATTAATTTTCATTCATGGATTGATTTAATAATATGAACTTGGTAAAAAAAAAATGTGTTCTTGTCTGGTCTTACCAAGTTTAATTTTTATGAGGAAATCTTTGGAATTAGTGGAATCTAATTGGTTAATAAATTGGTATGATATGTGGTATTGGCTCGAATGTTGCATTGCACTAATTTTGCCAAATTTATTTATGTGGCCCTTAAATGTAGAAATTTTAGAAATTGGTTAGACTTAAAACCTGATTAATCGATTTTGAAGCTTTAGAAAAATCTAATTTGATAATTTTGGATTTAAATGCGGTAGACATTTTTGTAAAATTGAAATTTGATTAGATATAAACTTGATAAATTGGTCTTGAAACTTTTGGAAATATCAAGTTAATAAAAATTGGTTTTGCATGAAGTGGAGATTTGCAATTAACCAATGTATCATCTTTATTTTCAAAGAAACGATATATGTCTTAATTTTGAATAATATTTGGGTGTATGTAATTCATATTTTTCAAGGAACGTTTGGATTTAAAAATTAATAATACTATTTGAATTTAAGTTTTGTGAAATGGCGAGGAATATAAAATTTAAATAATTACTTTATTTTAAACTAGTTGTGGTACTAATGAGGTCTCATTGTACATTTAGAGATGTTAATTTAAAAATAAAATTCCTAAACATTTTTCCTAGTATTGAAATATAGGAGATACAATTGTTAAAAATTACCGAGTTTCTACTTGTCACATGATTTTGAGTCGAAGGAAGGTTTTGGAAAATTGATTTACAAATGACTTGGACTTAAATATGAGATGTTTATGGAAAAAATATATGTAGAAACTTTTGGGCAACAAAATTGATTTCTTAGAAAATCTTTGGTGTGATTTAATATGGAATACATATAAATTCTTGGACATTTATGCATATAATTCTAAAAGTATAATTTATAATATCTTGATACAAGAATTTTGCAAAATAAAATTGGTTAAGATAACTTATTTGGAACCTTGGATAAATGGAAAAATTTATATTTTGAAAGCTTGGTTTGGAAGTTTTATAAAACCTTGTTGTTATGACCTTATTTACCTTGTTGTTTGGATTTAGTTATCCTTCCAAGCTTTTCATTATGTATATGTAGCTTGTTTATTCGAGGTATGTATGATTTTAGTGATCATTGAATTGTTAAATCTTTGGTATGCCGTAAATGTCTTGTTTGTTGGGCAAGTAAGTTAAGTAGAATTAACTTTGTATCATTTGTCTTAATTGGATAATTGAGCACTTGTGTGGATAAATTGATTTAATATCCTAAGTGTTGGGAACTCCTAGTATAAGGAGCTTGGGATGATATTTATTTGAGTCTTCGGATAAAAATATTTTAGTTTTGAATACTTAAGCCTTGGAAAGACTTAGGTAGTGCATGATGATACATGTCATTTTCTTTGAAATAAAAATTTGAACTTTTAAACTCATAGAGTTTGTGCATATTATAAATTGGTTGACTATATATAAAAAGGTTATTTTCTATAAATATGGTTGACAAGTTGAGTGAGGCTATATATATATATATATAAGTACACTCGACATATTTTAATATTTTCTAAACTGCTTTATAGGTTCTTCCTATCGTCAAAATGTTTTTCGAAATTGTTTTTAATAAAATTGTTAGAGTGTAGTATCTCAAAGTTATAAATTTCAAAGAAAGCCTCACTAAAACATCGTCTAAAATTTTTCCTTAATGAAGAACTGTGGAAAATTATTTACATAATTCGATTTGCCAACAAAAAGAAAATATGCTTTTGGGCCTCTTAGAGAGACATGTTTGAAAATTATGGAAAAGTTTCGAAAATTTTAAGGAAATTTCTATTATGTCTAATTATGATTTAAGAAAGAAATTGTCATGTTTTAGGTGCTTGATAATTTAATTAATAAACTATATATCAAGCGAAAAACTTCTTCTTATCCTACTTAGCTTAATGGATGGAATTAGTTTATTGGATGCCAAATTGATTGACTAATGACGACAAAATTCAATCTTGTCGATGTATTTCCTCTTGGTATTAGTAAGTAAGTACTACATGTGATACTTTGCTTGTATTGACTTTTGGGATTTGGAGATTCTTGTTATAATCTGTTGTGGATTAGAGTCATCATTGAATTCGTTGGTACTGAGTTCAATTTGTAACTCATCACTTGATTTGAGATAGATTCAAGCATCATTATGATGACATAATTGATGGCATGGAGATCAGTTTACTCATGAGTTTATGTTAAGAGTTGTTGGACTCTTGCTATTATATTTTCAAAAAGGAATACTTGAAGTTCAAGTTTGGTTTTGCCTATGGCCAAAGTAAGACTTTGTTATGAACTGGTATAGTATTCCTATATGCCCCTAATTTTGTATCGCATGTGTTCAAAAAATATTTAAAAAAAAATTATTTATAGTTTTTAAATGAAATGAGGTTAGATAGGAGACAGGCGTCGCCGCGGAGATAACCTATTCTGTTAGAACCTTGTTTCTGGGGCATTGTAGTATTGTTATCAGTTTATTTGCATGTTGGGTATTGGGAGTCATTTATATATGACTTTCTCTTATACAAAAGACTTAGAAAGTCTTTGGAGATGAGTGACAATTCGGAATTATTGTTATAATCCTATGTTGAGCAAAGAGACTTATAGAGTCTCTAGATTTATTTATGGTATGAGTTAATACCCTGTGATATTACCTTGGATGAAAGACTTAGGAAGTCTTTAGACAATATTTGTTATATGGATACTTTCATTTTATATGCTTGGACTATTGTGGTTTCATTGGTATTTAATGTACTAAGTGCTTCTGTGCAGAAGATTTCCATTTATGATGATTCTAGTCTTGTTCTTGACTAGAAATATCTTGTATACATGATTGTTACTCGCTGGTTATGAGAGACAGTAAATGACTTATGTCATTGTGCTCTTATGGTCGTTTCTGACCTCTGGACTCGTCTATCTTATGTGTGGTATAACAAGTGTATCTGTTTCAATTTGAGACCTTGTTGAGTATTATCCTGTGGTGATGAAGAATCTTGTTAGAGTCCTTGGACTCAGTGATTGTTTAAGACCAAATTTAGCTGTAGACAAATGGAATGGTCCTAGTGTGTTATTGATCTGGTGTGATCTAGGGACGGTATTGTATATACCTGACATTTGATCTGCTACACTATATTGGTGCCTAACAATCACAGTTCAGATTATAGAAATCTTATGTTTTCGACTTCTAGTCTTGATTAACGTTACTACTTCTGCAATTAATTACCAACCGGGGGTCATTATTTCAATCTCTTATGTCGAGGTTCTGTTCCTACCGGTGAGCCATCTCGTGACTATACATCTTGTGTATCTTCTTATCCACTGCCTTTATGTAGTCTTGATATGTTGGCGGAATTCTAACACGAAATGCAAAGCATATGTTTCACGCTCCTTGTTTGATTAGTGCTTGATTCGATTCTCCTACACTCTATAACTAATGGTTTACTCTCCTTATCACTCTACTTGCACTCCTAATTGTGCTTGAATTTCGGGACGAAATTCTTTTAAGGAGGGAAGGATGTAAAAACTCCGTTTTTATAAGGGTATTTTTGTCCTTTTACGTTTAAAAAAAAAACTCTCTTTTTCTTTCTTTTTCCCTTCTCTCTCTCCCTTACCCGATCTCTCTCTCTGTTTCTCTCAAAAACTGGCCAAAACGCCGAATTAACGGCGTCCATCCGACGAAGCTCCTCCCGGCTGAATGGAGTCCCGCCACCAGCCATCGTCGAAGGCCCCGGTCCAGACGAGTCGACCGCCGCTGGTCCCCGCCCCGTCCGACGTCGCAATCGCCGGAAAAAGCCGAAAAATGCCACGGCTTCCGAAGCTCCCGACGCCGATTCCGGTGTCATTTCGCCGTGAAAATGGTTGGGTTTAACTCGTCTCGTCACGATCTTTCATCTGGTATATATATCTTGACTCGATATTACCCGGATTGAATTTTGCCATTTTTGTCAATTTTGAGCTATTTTAGTTTTATATTTTATTTTTATAATCCGACTGTTAGATCGTAAAACAAACCTCATATTTGTGATCTACTTGCTTAACAAGAATTTTGATATATATATATATTGCCTATATTTGGTGTCGGACCCGAAAAGTAAAATCGAACGGCCTAGATCGTCTCGATTTGCGTGCCATGGGGCCTGCATCTAAATTAGACAAATTAGATATCTAACCTAGTATTTTTGGGTGCCCTGAATTCAATGGTGTAGTCCGTTTCACAATCTGAAGCTCTGATTTAAAAAATCGAGTTTTCAAACCTAACAATCAAAAGCTTGGAAAACGACGCCCGACCCTCCAAACGACATCCAAATGATGCCAAACTTTCTCCATATTCCCGTAGCACTATTTGGATACTCGATTGAGGTAGAGATTCGATTACTTGATTCTAAAATTAGTTTAATTTGTAAATTTACATATTTTTGATAAATATAGAATTTCGTGAAATTATTTATAAAAATTGTGTTTATATCTGTTTTTGATTTGATTTGATTTGAGATATAAACTGCCTGGGACGCACGTCACACTGGTTAGCGTATCATATGTACTGTTTTGGACTGTTTTTTGCAGGAAATTAGATTTTTGAGTTTTGATAAAAAACGACTGTTTTAATGCCGAAATTTTTAGAAAATCCAAAACGATTTGAGAACTCAATTTTGAGGATTAAAAGTGGTCTGATTAAAGAATACTGCATGGTTATTTTGAGATTTTGTGGAAATGGTGCATATCCTTATTCTGTCATTCATATAGCATATGCATGCACTCACACACTGATGCGGCCGACAGACTGACGACGCCCACATAGGGTGATCGGACTTACGGTCGCCTTTTTAGGTGACTCGGACTGACGAGTGATCCACTAGGACATTTCGGACATCATGATTGCATACATTCTTAAATGAATATGTACTGGTTTTGATGGATGTTTTACAATTGTTTGGAATGTTTGAACCGTTGGACTATGATTTCCACTTGAATTTTGTGAACTATTTTGAATGGAATACTAACCATGCAGGTCTTTCAACGAGAGTATATTTCTTATGTATAAAAACTTGTAATCAAATCTCTACTGAGCATTTACGTTCTCACCCCCCCTACTTCTTCCCACTTTCAGGTGATTTATTTTGGGGTTATTGTCTGGGTGGCTTGACAAACTTGTTTGGCATATATATGTCGTTTTCTACATCTTTGATGGTTGGTCCCTATTCTATTTCATCTCTTCCTTTCCTTGTCAAATTTATTTAGCCAATAATAGTGTAATTACTAAGTGGATGTAAGAGGATGATTTTGGCATTAAATTGAGTACTTAGAAATACAAACGATTTTATGTAAATTATTTGGACATTGGGCCTAAGGTTTTGATTGAACGCTTCATTAAAATTCATAATTTAGTAAAAGTTTCCAAACTAATTATTTATAATTTCTCTCAATTTTTAAATGTAGATTTTCTTGAGAAATTAAAAGAAATGGAAAGTTTCATGATTTTATAATTTACTCACTTTTGAGGACTAAAACCTAAAATTTCAAGTACTCGATTTTCTGGAATTTTTGAATATCACTATTTACCACTGTTTCAACATAAATTTACTAAAAGTCACGGCCTTGGATTTCCGGTCGTGACAAATGCTATATAACTGGTAAAAAAAAACAACCTATATATATAATATACTATATAAAGGTGTGCAGTCTTTTATTGATCAGCAATTCAAACATTAATATTTATCCAGTACGTACCAAATGAAGTAAATTGCATTCTTCCAAATTCTATTTTTTTTTTTAAATTATTTGCAGGTTTTTAGTCTTCTGTTGATCAGTTCCTTTACGTTTCTAATTAAATATAACTTTCAACCAAAAGCAAAAGAAAACTATAAAACGACTGTTAGGTAATATAGATAAACATATGAAATTGTCGATGAAGTTCAACACCAAAAGTCCATACGCGTAACCTTCATATAACCTTATAAAGAGAAATTATATATTAACGTATCCATTAATATAGGGTTTTTTTTTCTTCTTTTTTGACTTTGAATATATAAAATAGTTTGACTCTTTTGGGGAGAGATTAACACTACTAGAAGGAAATCCAAATGAAGATGTTCTTTGACGAAATGATCGCTTCTAGTATAGACTAATGTTCCAGCGCTTTTTAAAGAAGAAAATACAAAATTAAACTTAATGGGAGTCTTCATTAATGATTAAACCCCATTTTTCATTGGTCTTCATAGTTTTCTTTCCTAAAAAAGCTAGCACACTTTTCCTAAGAAGACCAATCAATACCCGAAGATTAATAAAATTTGTTGAAATTTTCAACTTTTTTTCTCTTTTCCTAGCTATCACACTTACCTTAATACGTTAAAATTTAATTAATTAGTCTGGAGTAAATCTTTCCATGTTTCTATTAATTGCAACTCTTTTAATTTTAAAAATAGTTTTAGCACTTTGATTAAAGCTAATGTATTTTCAATATATCCATAAGCGCGTCAACATGACAATGATATGATGTAGATTAGGTTAAATAGTACAACCAAGTACGTTTACCAATTCTATTGAATGAAAGTTCTAATTGCCATACTTCAATATTAGTTAAACAATATATATTTAAATCTTAATTTTGTTACGTAAATATGACCGCGTATTTATATAGACTCTGCCCACAGTATTAACTATTAAAGCTTTGGGTACATTGATGAAATGAAGTACAATGTAATTAATATTCAATGGGAAAACGTAAACTAGATAGATTGTTAACTTTTTTTTTTAATTTTTTTTTGAAATGAGGCTTAATTAATGATATTCACTTATTATAAATTATAGAAAAATATCTATTACTACCCACTTCCTACCCCACCCCATTAGGGATCATAAATTTTCACGTCTATTCCTGTGTGAAACTAGATAGACTGTTACTCATACCTGTGTCTATCATACTTTTCAAGCCTATAGTTTTGGGCATCAAAATAGAGTCAAAGACGAAGAAAATTTAGACGTACATTTATGTACATCAACCTTCGTTCAAGTGATCACTTCTAACAATTATTGGAGTACCGATGCTAGAGATGCAATTAGCTTACACGGGCATTTATCGATCAAAGAAAATTGAAAATTTGTACTGATGTGCTTTTATTACCTATTAATTTTTTGATAAATAATATGCTTAGTTCCATATATTTTTACAGGAACATTATTCTTTCATGCATATTTCCATATTTGAATTTGAAACATTCAAAACGATTAGTAATGAATTCTCTTTCTCATTACCACTCGTTAATTATAGAAGTCTGAAGAGTGCAAAAGAAAAAAAGTAAGTAATTGACGATAAAAATGTGGGTCAAAAGGGTTTTTTTTTGGGCGGCTTATGATAATTTAATATATATATATATTTTTGGGCGGCTTAATATATATATATATGTAGAGCACCATTCTAGTATGGGTATTTTTTTTAATCTATCTATAGGTGTTGTTTTGTCCAATTAAAATTCATCATGCACATTTTTTCATGATAGAAATTGAAGAGAGAAAATAATGTGTATTTATTATTATTATTATTTTGTTTCCAACTACTCAAATCATTGTAGCTATTAGATAATGATTCATTGATTAAAAAAAATTACCTATAGCAGATAAATTAAAACAAAAAATACCTACTCGATAATGATCTATATATATAGGGATATATATATATATATAGGCACCAATTCATTGTTTATGTAGAAATATATACTGTTTGTTGCCATCTGTGCCTGTATACCTAAAAAATAATTATAATTGCAGTAATTCTTTGAATAATTCAAACAGTATTGCAAGGCTTCATACAAATAAACTAGACATTAATGAGACTACCAAAAAAAATGAAGAATACATATATTAAGAGCAATACTATGGGGCACCCCAACACTATAATGACATGCCATTCTGTTATTGAATGATTCAATTGGGTCCCATATGGTCACACCTGTAATGTAATAAATGATATCTTTTATTGTCTTTTCGAATTATTTAATTTAATAATAAAAAGACAATAGTATCCACCAGCAAAATTAGAGTAGTCCTTGTTATTTAGAGGATATTATTATCTTTCTATTATTAAAATTAGTCAAAAAATTATTACTCAATAGTATAAATTTTCAGAAGTTCTTAACTTCATGATATTATTATACAAAGTCTAAACCTTAAGTTTAAAATTAAAGAATACCAAAACTTGATGGTCTTTTTTTTTTCAATTAACTCATTACTAAATTATAAACATTGATCAAAGTGGCGCCAATTGATTTATCGAAATATGATTGGTAAAAATGGCAATAAAGTTAAATATTAGATATATCAATATATTCGCCTTTTTAGTCCGAGAAAGAAAGTTAAATGTTTGCTTGACAATATTTGTGGTTTTTGTCTTTTGTTTTAAAAGTTAAATGAATCCTTTCAAAAAAAAAAAAATGAAAAAAAAAAGTTAAAATGAAAGGCTAAGATATCATCTAATGTTGTTTGAAATTTTTTTCATGATTCATTACTTTTAAAAATTAAAAATGAAAAATAGTAAACATAAGTATTACCAAACGAGCTTATATATTTATATTTTTGTTTTAACCAATTGAAACTGACATATCTATGTCTAAGTGCCAATTAAGAAAATTGAAAAAGGTTACTAGTGCTTATTACCGTACTAACGGAGGTCGTGTAAATTTAGAGGTTAGACGCACCATATATTAGTACTGAGGCACTGATGCCCTTAGCGCAATCCAATTAAAGTCATAATCAAACTTGGCAATTTATTAATAAATACACTTCCTCAGATGGTGATCATTATCAGCATGTGGATATTAAGTTGGACAGCCGCCAGCCAGAACATCCTAGTCAAAAACGAAATTTTGCTTTAAAATTATTAACGAAAACCAACATTTCGACTTTTTACTAGATTCGTTTCCTACGACCAACTTAATCTGTTATTAGCTACATATAACGAAATTTCTTCTTCAAACCTAAACCAAAAACCATGCAAAATTTTCAAAAACTAAGTCTTGGCTTTTTGTCAAAACCTGTGAGAGCCATTACCTATATCGTCACGCAATCCCTAGTTTTTCTCTCTATATATATAGACCTAATTAATTAAGTGTTGATCATATAACGCACTTACATAATTTCATATATTCTACTAAGACACATAGAAGCCTTCCTTCTCTATACAATTTTAGACCATTTTCTAAATTCTGATCCTTACATATTGAAGAATACATAAAAATAAAATGGCGAGGTTTGCCATTTGGCTGGCATGGTCTTTAGCACTATTAGCTTCTTCAATGACCTCCGCTGCCATAGTGGAGCATTCTTTCAATGTAATTTTCTTAGTTATAAACTCATCCTTACATGCATCTAATCATGTTCAAGTTTGAAGCAATTCGCGGCGAAAATTTTTGTTCACCAAAATGTTACTTAAGATTTTTTTTCTTTTCACTTTTCTTTTTGTTGAAATAATGTACATGAACTGATCATATGAAATCTCTGATACATTAATTTTTATTGGTAAATGAATACATTTTACGCAGGTGGAGGACGTGACCGTGAGGAAGTTGTGCCGTGAGCAAGTCATAACGGCAGTAAATGAAAGCTTGCCAGGCCCTACTATACGAGTTCGGGAGGGTGACACTCTTGTCGTCCACGTCTTTAACAAGTCTCCATACGACATTACTATTCATTGGTACACAGATTTATTAGATCAGCTATTTTTAATCAAAGTTATTAACCTATTTTAATTTCGAAGGAAAAAAAAAGGAATAGAAACAGTAGAATTCGGTACTCTGTACTCATGAGTTTTGAGTTTATAATTTACACGGTTTTAGTCATGACTTTGACAACAAAACGAGATCTTACTTTTCTTTCCAAATTATGGTCATTGTCGTACGTTTCTTTGCTTTGAGAAGCTAGCAAATTTCAAATAAGTGATGCACTAATTAAGATGAAGAAAATAATACGCTTCTAGATGTGGATTGTTGGATTTATTTACCTAGTCAATTGTTTTTTTGTTTACTTATTTCTCTTTTGATCGATGTATAGTCTAGAGTGACAACTAGGTGTGTGATTTTCTATTTGCTATTACACGTATCAGCAAGCTAGCAACTAGCATCACCTATCATGTTTATTAAACAAATTACTATATAAGTTAAGTAAAAATTATAAAGGGAAATTATCACTAAAATACCTCCTGTTTTGAAAAAATGTCAAAAAAAACTGTGTTTTTGGAAATTCAAAATAAGTACCTTTTATTTAACGAAAATTATTAGTAAAGTATCCGATCTATATTTAAAAAAGTGTGAAAAAAATTCTTGTATTATTGAAAATTCAAAATAAATAAATTATATTTGAATTATCATATCATTTGCTATTTTTGACCAGTTAAAGGCTTCAAAAAAATTAGCAAAATTAATATTTTACCCTTTATTATATTAATTTAAGGCACACACTATTTGAAAATAAAGGAATAGAGAATACATATAGTCTAAAAAAAAAAAAAAACTTCCCTTCTATAGTTGCAGCACAAGTCTTAAAAAAAAAAAAATATGAAATTTTTGGAAATTTTTGTCACTTTCGAAATTTTCAAAAATTTTAGATTTCTTTTTTCTTTTCTAGATTTGTACTACAACAGTGGAGAGAAGAGTTTTTTTTTTTAAAGAGATTTTAGACCATGTATATTTTCTCTCCCTTCATTTTCAAGTATAGTGTGTTTCTTAAAATAATATAATATGGATAAAATATTAATTTTACTAATTTTTTTGAAGCCTTAACCAGTCAAAGGTAGCAAATGATATGATAATTCAAATAGAAGATATTTATTTTGAATTTTTAATAATATAAGGATTTTTTTTCACACTTTTTTTAAAATATATGGTATTTTACTAATAAATTTTGTTAAATAGAAGATACTTATTTTGAATTTCCAAAAACACAAAATTTTTTTTTACACTTTTTTAAAACATAGAGTGTTTCAGTGATAATTTATAAATTAACTTCTTAGTACAAAATACAACAACAATATAATAATAATAATAACATATTAAGTTTTAGGTTTAAATTAATTAATTATTAATTAATTAATTTTGTACACAGGCATGGAATATTGCAACTGTTGAGTGGATGGGCAGATGGACCGGCATATGCAACCCAATGTCCTATACGCCCTGGAGAGAGCTATACCTACAGATTCAATATCACCGGACAAGAGGGAACTCTCTGGTGGCATGCCCACGTTGGGTGGCTGCGAGCCACCGTCTACGGTGCTCTAATCATCCACCCGAAATCTGGCCGATCCTACCCTTTCCCTAAACCCTACAAGGAAATACCCATCTTACTAGGTACATATACACTTTAAATATTCATAATTAGTACGTACTGCATAATGATGCAAACTAACAATATCACACATATATGTAGCGAATGCATATCATCTCATTTTGAGCTTTTAGAAGAATATCATGGCATGTAAGAGAATCAAATTAAAATATATGTGTAAATATATATATATATATATATATATATTGGAGAAGAATATCATGGCATGTAAGAGAATCAAATTAAAATATATGTGTAAATATATATATATATATATTGGTTAACAAAATAAAATGCAGGGGAGTGGTGGAATGCTAATGTGATCGATGTTGAGAACGAAGGGCTTGCCGTCGGCGCAGCTCCTAATATCTCTGACGCTTACACTATAAATGGAAAACCAGGCAATCTGTACCCCTGCTCTGAAAATGGTATATTATACGTACACTGTTACATATTAATTATATTATATATACAGTTCCGCTTTTTTATTAAAGTTCTGTACGTAATTAACTTATCAATATCATTCAGATATGTACAAGCTCGAGGTGAAACGAGGCAAAACTTACATGCTGAGGATAATCAATGCTGCACTCAATAACCAGCTCTTTTTCAAGATAGCCAATCACAGCGTGACAGTTGTCGCCATCGACGCGGCCTACACCGATCCATACGACACCGATTTGGTTGTCGTTGCGCCCGGTCAAACCACCGACGTCCTTTTCAAGGCTGACCAGGCGGTGGGTTCATACTACATGGCTGCACATCCCTACGTCACGACTCCTCCGACGATAGAGTTCGACAACACGACCACCAGGGGCATTGTCGTCTACGAGGGCTCCACGTCAGCATCGGCTCCCGCGGTGCCGACCTTACCCGATTTCTTCGACACGCCCCGGGCGCACCAATTCTACACCAACCTCACGGGCCTCGCGGGTGGGCCCCAGTGGGTCCCCGTTCCATCCCACGTGGACGAGCACATGTTCGTGACGTTCGGCCTGGCCGTGGAGCGGTGTCCCGAGAACGCCACGTGTCTGGGCCCACTGGACGGGCGGTTCTCCGCGAGCATGAACAACGAGTCATTCCAGCTCCCGAACAAGACGTCGATGCTCGAGGCGTTCTATAGAGGCGAGAGGGACGGAGTCTACACCACCGATTTCCCCGACGCGCCTCCGGTGCGATTCGACTACACGAACTCGAGCTTTAACAGGGACGAGTCGTTGATCTACGCGCCGAAATCGACGAAGGTGAGGAGGTTGAGGTTCAATTCAACGGTGGAGATCGTTCTCCAGAACACGGCGTTCTTAACGGTGGAGAACCATCCAATTCACATCCACGGTTTCAACTTCCACGTGTTGGCTCAGGGATTCGGAAATTTTGACGCCGTCAACGACCGTCAGAAATTCAATCTTGTTAACCCGCAGATTCGTAACACCATCGCTGTCCCTGTTGGAGGTTGGGCTGTGATCCGATTCCAAGCCAATAATCCAGGTCATTAAGTTCAAATATAATTCCTTTTTCTTTTAATTAGAAATATATTTCTACCAAATTTTTTACTGCATTACATTTTTTTTTTTTTGGGTAACAAACTCTACTAACGTCATTTCCCTAAAAAATATATTTAATGTTTCAAAGTACAAATCGCATGAGAATGCTACACACATACATGTGTTTATGCAAAATTTTATTTGAGTAATCTTTATTATTAATTTCACTTTAAAAGAAAAATCAAATATAAACTTTGGCAAACAAGCTTATGTACTTGAGTACTCTGTGTTGCTAAATGAATTTTTTTTTGCCCCTTATTGAGAAGAATTTCCACTACTGGTTAGTGTTATTATATTTATCATGTAGAACCAATCATATCTTATAAAATAAAAATGCTTTTAGGATCTCTAATTTGAAAACTATTTTTCTTGAAAAACGTTAAGAGCGCATATAATATGTTAATTTCTCTAAACATAAAAGGACTTTGGATAAGACCTCAAAAAAAAAAAAAAAAAAAGAGGACTTTGCATAATCGCATGGTAGAAGCACTTTTTTTTTTTTAAGGGAATAAAATAACTTGTAATCGTATAAAATTCAAAACTATATGATCTTATAATCATCATATGGCATGGTTCTCCTCCTCATTTGATCTTATATATATATATGAATGGCACAGGTATATGGTTGGTACACTGCCATCTCGACGTGCATTTGCCGGTGGGCATGGCCATGGCGTTTGAGGTTGAGAATGGGCCCACTCCATCATCGACTCTGCCTCCTCCACCGTCCGATCTACCCAAATGTTAAAGAGTCATAGATGGTGGACAAATTATTCCTCCGAGCAAAGCATGCAGTTAATTCAGTTCAACTGATACGATCTATTCACATATATACGCTCTAGATGTTATTTATTTTTGTGCAAAATAAAGAAATAACCAAAAAAAAAGTTTGTAACATTGTACAAGTATTCTCACTGCTTTCTTTTCTGTATACTTGGTTGTATTATTTAGATTTGTTAATCGAATTATAAATAATTGCCTTTTTTGCTTCTTATTTACTTTTTTTTGTTTATAAATTTGTTCTCTCGATCCCTGAACTCGAAAATAAAAAGTGTGCAGTGTTAATTACTTATTGTAAATTATAGCTAATGCTTGAAAAGAGCCATAAGATTTTTAGAATTCAATCGCTAAACCTCATCCAAGTACTTCCTTTACATACGATATATTACGATACACAGTACTCTCTTGGCTATGTTAGGCAATGTCGGCCCGGCCCAACTATGGCAGACAAACATGTAGAGCCCGGCCCGATGATCACAATGTGTTTGTTCTGATTGTGTTTGCTATGAGAAAATTATTTCAATATTTTGCTTTTGGATTATAAATGCTACAGACATTTTCCAAGCTTGTTAGGGATGTCAGTTATACCCGATTATTCAGATAAACGGAACAAGTATGGGTACTAAGTGAAAAGTTCGATCCGGATATAGGACGGGTATGATATAGGAGTACCAACCTTGATTAAAATTAAAAAATATATATTAGATATATATAATTTATGTAAAATACGTATAAATAAATATGTATATATGAAAATTAGGTTTGTATTATTGAAGTATTACTAATTTTAGTATATGATATTGTCATTAGATTTTTTTTTCTCTTTAAATTTATGGTGATGCGAAAATATAACAAAGATATTGTAACAATGAAAAGTAAAAAAATTGACATACACTATTTTACTTAGTTCAACTATCTTCCGATAGTTTACATCCAAGTTGTAACACCAGAGAAATAAACTTATTAGTTGTTAGTGCATGTATTTAGTTTGGCACCTTATGATCTTTCGAAATACAATGAACAATATTTTAATTTTTATTTCAGTCATATTTTTCGTCTTGTATATGTTTGTGTTATTCTGTGTAATCATGCTCCAAAATTGTTTTGACAAAGTCTTCAACTGAAGAGTTTTGAAACTTTTTACCAAACTAATTTCAATGGTTTAAGTGTTAAATCTAGTGATCTGCATATTTAGACAATAAGTATAACATGTACATAGTCGTTCAGTTTGTTTCTGTGTTATGTTTATCACATCTGTGTCTCAGCACATACTGTCAAGATGTCACCTTTAAGTTTGACTATTTCAAGAAAAGTTCGACTTTTTTTGTCTTCTCTGTGTGACTGATTACTTTGTTAAGATGTCATCTTTAGATCTGAGATTGGTTAGCATTTGTATATCTCATCAGTGTGACTGATAATTTTGTCAAGATACCACCTTTAGATATTAGATTGTATGATATATCTGAGTCATTATATATTTAGATATTATGAAGACAACTATCATTTCTAGTTGAGTCACTTTGTACTTTCCTATAGAAATAGGAAGCTTCCTTTTAGATGTGACCATATAATTTGAGTATTATTTTGAAAGACTTACTTATTTTAAAAGGAAGTTTCATTTTCCTTAGAGCTTTGTATTTTTTGCCCTAAGTTTCATTGTCCTTAGAGTCTACCATTGATTCTGGTGAGAAGGGGGAGCTCAATGGTGATCTCAAGTCAAGAAGAGACCTGTGTGATCTTACCAGAGTTAGGAAGCTCATCAATGGCAGCTAAAGGGAGTTCGTAAACTGGTTATCTTGTTGGAGTTGGGAAGCTTATTAACGGCAGTTAAAGGGAGTTCAGCATCAAGTTGAAGAAGCAACTTCTACGGAGGAATCAGCGTTCAAATCGGCAGCAAACTAGAAGGGAGTTCTAGATCATTTTTATAAGACTTGTATTTGTACTCCATTCATATTTTTAATGGATCGATTGCTTGTCAGACTAGATCCCATGGATATAAGCATAACTTGGTTATGCTGAACCGTGATAAAATTCTGGTGTCTCTTCTCTATATTTTATAACTGTTTGTTATACGTTTTGCAAATCTATTGTTGTGTCTTAACAGACGAGTAGTCTGACTTAACATTTTATATCAGAGTAGGTATTACTTGCTATAATCGGTGAGATTACAGGGTATGTTGTATTACTCTGTTTGTTTGGAAATCATGCTCTGTTTATGTATTTTTTATAGAAATAGATCAGCTAAGAGAAGGCGGATCTATCTCTAGATCACACTTGTTTGATGTATCAAACTACCCATATTAAAAAGCTAGAATGAGAGCTTTCTTGAAGTCTATTGATGAAAGAGTTTGGACATATGTTGTATATGGATGGTCATCTTCTGTTGAAACTGATGACCAAGGTAAGGTTACTCTCAAACCTAAAAATAAATGGTCAACTATTGAATATAATTCGGCAAACTGGAACTCTAAAGGTAAATGGAATTATGGTCTATATTAATGTTCATCAATTTAAAGTGATTTCAAATTGTACTATAGATAAAGATGCATAAGAAAAACTTGAAAAGAAAAATTAAGGAACTGAGTCGGTGAAACAATCAAGACTTAAGATGCTTATAAATCAATTTGAAAATCTACATATGCTTGAAGATGATACTATTTCAGATTTTCACTCTAAGATTTGTGATATTTTTAATGAGTCTCTTTTTTAGGAAAAGCTTATTCTAATACTATGATAGTTGAGAAACTTCTCAGATCTTTACCTAAAAGATTTAGATAAAAAATTACAATTATTGAAGAATGCAGGAAGCTGAAGGACATTGATTTTGTTGAACTCATTGATTTTTTGATAAACTATAAGATGAACTTCAAAGTTTGAGACAAAAAGAAGAAAAGCTCTAGTGTATCATTGAAGATGGTTGATGAGATGGAGGATCTAACCATCGAAGGGGATAAAAATTTAGAAGATGAGACTCTAGCTATGTTGACCACAAATTACTCAAAGCTCCTTAAAAAAAAAATATGAAAAGAGTAGTTTCTAGCCAACAAAGTTCAGGGAGGTACACAGCTTAGCCTCGAGTAAACAACACTGGAATCAGAATTGATAGAGACTCTGGTAATAGGCGAAAAAGAGTACAATACATTAGTACCTAGACTAGCTGACAGTAATATCATAAGAACAAAATAGATTTCTAAGAATAAAACTGATGAGTTTTAGAATGTTACTAGAAATAAAACTAGGCTTGTTGTTCAAGGTTACGCTCAGGTTAAAGGAATTGATTTTGATGAGACTTTTGCACTAGTTGCTAAGTTAGAATCTATTAAATTATTTTTTGTTGTTACTTGCATTTTAAATTTTGAAGTCTCTCAAATGGATATCAAAAGTGCTTTTCTAAATGGATTCTTAAATGAAGATGTCTATGTAAAACAACCTACGGGTTTCGAGAATCCACATCATCCAGACCATGTAAATAAGCTTAAAAAGGTTTTGTATAGTTTGAAGCAAGCTCCAAGAGCCTGGTATGAGAGGCTGACCACTTATTTGCTTGATAAAGAATACTATAGAGGTGGATCGGATAAAACCTTGTTCATCAAAAGGTTTGAATTAGGTATACTTTATGATAAAATTTATGTAGATGATATCATTTTTGGCTCAACATGTCAGAAGTACACTCATGATTTTGTTAAACTAATACAATCTGAATTTGAAATGAGTATGGTTAGAGAACTAAATATCTTTTTAGGTCTTCAAATCAAACAACATGATAATAGCATTTTTATCTCGCAAGAAAAATATGCCAAATCCATTGTCAAAAAGTTTGGTTTAGATTCCTCAAAGACCATGAGAACTCCGATAAGCACAAACATTAAGTTGACCAAAGATAAAAAAGGAATAAGTATTGATCATGCCCTATTTAGGCGTATGATAGGCAGATTATTATATCTGAAAGCTAGTAAACTAGACATTTATTTTAATGTTGGTGCTTGTGCTTAATATCAGGCAGATCCTAAGGAGTCATACTTTTCAGTTGTAAAAAAGATTCTAAAATACGTCAATGACACTTCAGATTTTGGCATATGGATGGCCAAAGATACTAATCCTTTTCTTGTAAGGTTCTGTGATTGGGCAGAGAGCCTTGATGACAGGAAGAGTATTTCTAGTGGATGTTTATACCTAGGCAATAATCTTGTTGCTTAGCACAACAAAAAGTAGAACTCCATATCACTCTCTATAACTGAGGCAGAATATATTGCAACAGGTAGTTTCTATACTCAACTCTTTGGATAATGCAAATGCTTAGTGATTATGGAATTAAGTTTAATACAGTGACTATTTTTTGACAAATCCTATTCAGCACTCTAGGACAAAGTATATAGACATCAGACATCACTTCATTCATGATTTAGTTGAGTATAAATTGGTGAGTATAGAATATGTTGAAATTGCAAAAACAGATAGGTGACTTATTTACAAAAATCCTGGATACATCTAGACTTAAATCTTTATGAAAGGTTACTAGAGTGCACTCTATTTCTCAGAGAGATTTCGATCTTATGTTAAGTGATTTAGTCTTATATATTTAGCAAGATCAGGAAATGCTTGTTATGTGTGATGTGTGATTCAAATGATTATTAACTAATGATGACTGAACTGACATATCCTATTCTATCACTTGATGATTTTTGTCTATTGGCTGAAATTCAACTTTTGATTATCCTTGCTTTTTGATCTCTTACATTATGACTAATGTGCACTAGTTTGTTTAGACTTAGAAGATATTATGTCTTGATGATTAAACAGATTTGACATAGATTTGAGACATCTGTGTATCTAGATTAGAAAGGGCTACTTTTTATTAGGCGTGGAAGCTAGCCTTGAGTAGTCATTAAAAGAGACAAACTAATCCACTAAGCACGGCCTACTGCAAGAACCAAAACTGGTAGTTTTCACATGCATACACAATACATACGAGTCTCTTGTCTATGTGTGATTGAGTTGAGTTAATAGAGTCTTTGATATCTTCTAATTCTATTCAAGATAATTATAAAAGTTCTTTGTATAACCTCAATTAGAAAGGATAATTACTTGTTTGCAAAAAATAGCTCTTCCTAAATCTGAATCTTTTCGCACCATTTTCTCCCAGATAACGCTTGATTTAGGAAAAATTTTTAACAGATGGATTATAGCTCTATCTCTTAGAAATCTATAGCTTTAGGAATCCCTCAGTTTTGACATCTATAAGAGATTTGATGACCAAAATATTGAAGTATTTTCAAGTTGTTAAATTTGCTGAACTTAGCTTGATTGCTTGTACGTGGTCTTCCAGTATATCCACATTTATGTTAACCATTGTCTAGCCATTGGAATGTAATCTCTCCAGCTAATCTTCACCTATCTCTTTCTATATGGAGTTAAATCAAATTCCATTGACATATATGCAATCATGAACCAAGACAGATGAATATCCATGTACATGATGAGCTTAATTGAAGAATTAGTAGGCCGATTTGATTAGGACAATTATGGAAAGATTAGAACTCATTTTGTGAAGACAACAATAGAAACTTAAAGGTCGTCCTTCATTATAAAAGGAGCACTTAGGCACCTTCCTCCAAGACACTAATACACCAATTTAGAGCAAAGTTCTATATTTTTACAGATAAAAGTGAGGCTAGAGAAAATCTTTTTTGTATAGTTTCTTGTTTTCTTTCTTTGATTTCCTTTATGTTCTTCAATATTCATACATTTGTTTTGTTAAATTTCTTTATTATTTTATTCCATGAATTATTTTCTTCATTCTTATATAAGTTCAATTACGCTTTCCTTATGTAGTGATCAATGTTAGAATATAATTGTTATTGATAGATTTATTTTATAGGTTGATCCTTATCTAAGGATATATTATCGCTCTCAGATAGCTTGTAATAATAGATCTTTATTGTTTTTCATTAAAAGAATTTTCTCAATACAAATATATTTGTTTTTATTATTGATCTTTATTGTTGAATTTTTTAATTGTATGTTTACGATATGAAGCATGCAACTGAGTAATAAATAGGAATAAAAGTTAGTAACAGTGACACGAAGAAATTAAGTGAAACTCTATGCCTAGTTTTTGATAGCATTGGTTGACATTTATTTATTATTTTTATTTATATAAACTTTTTAGCTTTTATCTATTTTTATTTTTATTATCATTATTTAAGATTAAGACTTTTTGTTTATTGTTTCTCTAACTTTTTTAGTATTTTTAAATGCTTCCTCACGGGATCGACACCTCAATTATTATTGCAATAACCGTAGTATATTATGAGCGTAAACAAAATTTGGCACCGTTGCCGGGGAAGTCAAATCACAAAATTTTTTTCATTGAAACAGTAAATTTTTCTTCGTATATCCTACATTTTAATTCTTATCTTTTCGATATTTTTATTTTCTTATTTTTGTAAAGTTTTATTTTAATCTTTCTTGATTTAAAAAAATTGATTCGTTTAGTAGCAAAACTAAAAGAGCTTTTTTAAAAAGACCTAAAACTGTCTAAAGAGAGCCTGAGACTTAAGTGATTTGCTTGTTATCCCCCTCCTAACCTGGAAATCTCTTTGGTTGTACAATATTCAATTTAAAAAAATGAAAAAAAAAAAAACTATTTCAGTAAATTTTTTTATTTTTGAATTTTTTTTCGAATTTTCTATTTTTAGCTGTTATCTTTTTCTAGTTTTAGGAAGTTTTATTTAATTTTTTGGATTTTTTTTCTTTTATAACTTAGTTTCCTTATATAGAATTTTCCTCATTTAAATTTTCTTTCCTTATTTAAAATTTTCCTTTTTTTTTGTTAATTTTCACTACAAAAAAAGAAAAAGACACATCTGGCCTAACCCATGTGCTACTGATGGCACTAAATAGGTAAATACCAGTAGTATCTACTATCTTAGAGAAAAAGACAATCTTAAGTCCCAGTTACAAGCTTCAACTAGGTCGTTAGAGGATTTTAAAGAGGATCCAAAGATAAAAGATAGTATAGTTACCCAAACGGTTGCTAGGTCTAATCACAAGGTATATGCTTTGTATGTGAGAGGGACTGATCACTTCGTATAAGATTGCCTAATTTATGGTGAGATGAGAGGAATTTACGAAGAGAATACAACACCCTAGAGATGTTTAGACAACCCTTTTCACCTTATTCTAAGACGCACAAAATCCTAGATAGAGAAATCATCTGAATTTAAGTTGGAAATCTGAATCCAACAAACTCACAATACTTACCGACGACTTGAAGACTGAGACACAACCATCAATTCCTTACTTTGCACCTCAATACAATGCTCCACTTGTAAAACCCTCTTTAGAGGAAATTTTATAAGCATTTATGAAGGCGTAAAGTAAGACTAACTAAAAGTTTGAAACACTAAATAGAAATGAAGAGTCAAATCACCAAATTGTCTAACACTCTCACTGTAGAAGAACGAGGTGAGTTTCTCTCCTAACCTTAGTCTAGTCCAATAAGGCAACACTTGGCATAAAGCTCTACCATTGAAATACACATCAACACTGAGGTTAATGCCATCACATTTATTATGGAGGAAGCATAGAAAAACAACAAACCAAAAGTGAAATATTTCCTTTATATTTCTGAATCTGAATTTGAACTTTATCATGTTGATACTTTTAATATTTTCATCTCAATAAATTGACGCACTTTGCAGGTAATTCCATCGTAGAAGTAACTGACAATGCACCAATTCTTATACCCATAGTGTGGGTACAAGTTCAGAATATCCTTAAACCTCTCCTATGCTTGTATAAAGTTTCGCTGTCTTTTTGAGAAAAGGTTGATATTTGTCTCATCGGGCTGTTGATTTTATGGTTGGGAAAGTATTTATTGAAGAATGATTGAGTCACCTCTTCCCATGAGCCAATAAATCTGGACCTTAAAGAGTATAGCCGACTCTTTGCTCTATTTTTCAGGGAGAATGGGAAAAATTTTGACCTAACAATATCTACTGCATCAGGTTGGCTATAGAAAGTTACCACTACCTCTTCAAATTCCTTAGTATGCACTATCTAGGCCATAGAAGATGGATAAAAGTTAGATCATACCAGGTTTAAAATCTAATTATTATGTATTATATAGAAAAATAATGCATGAAGATGTGGCTGTGCGAGTTGAGCGTAAGTAATTATTTAAGGTTCTGCCTGAGTTATTCTCAATTTGATTTATAGTGGTTGGTAAAGGTGTTTATGACAAATTTTTGCTTGACCAAGAATCAGACGAATCTTCTTCAAATTCAAGTATTCTATAAAGTCTTCCTCATTCGTTTCTATCCAAGACAAAAATTAAGAAACCTAATTAATCTAAACGAATCTAACAAATAAGAAAGAAAAACAATAAAAATAAAAACTAAATAAAGAAGAAGAATGAATATATATATATATAAAATAAAGAAAACAAAACCCAAAAAGAAAAGAAACTAAAACTATAAGATTATTTTTACAAAAATCTAAAAGAAAAAGAATGAATGAATTGTATAACTTTTCCATTGATTTGACTTTCTTGGCAACGACGCCAAATTTTATTTATGATCAAAATATACTAGCGGCTAACGTAGTATAAATCAAGGTATCGATTCCATAGAGAAGTTAAATCAACAATAAAAAGGTGACAAAAAATAAAAATAAATAATTAACTAAGTAGTAAATTAAAATAATCCCAAAAAAAATAAATAAAAATATCAATATGAGAAAGACAAGGCTTCAAGATTCACTTAATTATTCATTTAACTGTTACCAATTTTGATTCCTTTTTACTACTCAATTATATATTTCACATCCTTAACATATAATCAAAAACTATAAGAACAAATATATAGCAAAGGTATTCGACATGAAAAATTCTTCCAATTAACACTAAAGATAATTTATCTTACTAGCTATTTAAAATCGACAATATATCACAGGGACAAAAATATGTCACAGAGACAATGCTGTAGTAAAAGATTAACTCGTAAAATAAATATATCAAGAAAAATTATAATCTAACTTAAATCACATAAAGAAAGCGTGATTGAATTTATATGAAAAACTGGAAAATAGTAACTTAAATTGAAACTAAAAATATTGATAGATTATAATAAAATAAATATATAAGCGTTGACGTACTCTAAGGAATCAAAGCTGAAAACATAAAAACTCTACAATTAAGATCATGTCTCTAGCCTCTTCTAGAACTCTCAAAATTAGTGTCTCACTTTTTGGCTTATTTATAGCTTGGTTTGGAGTGTTTTCCAAGTATTCATGTTTAAGATCATGTCTCTAGCCTCTCCTAGAACTCTCAAAATTAGTGTCTCACTTTTTGGCTTATTTATAGCTTAGTTTGGAGTGTTTTCCAAGTATTCATGTTTAGATCATGTCTCTAGCCTCTCCTAGAACTCTCAAAATTAGTGTCTCACTTTTTGGCTTATTTATAGCTTGGTTTGGAGTGTTTTCCAAGTATTCATGTTTTCAAGGAGTCCTGTGATTGGTCAAATTATATGTCAAACTCTCCTACTTTTCTATTTCTCTTTCTTCTTCTTTCTCCTCCTTATTCTGACTCATAGGAAGTGATTTGGTGCAGCTAAAACATGTGAGCTCAGCATGAAGCGATTGGACGATGAAAAATGTTGATATTGAAATCTGTCATGGCGACTTATGGATGGGCACAAAACTGGTTGCAGAGAGATGCGCTGCACTAGAATAAACACGGCTGGTGTTTCTTCAACAACCTGAAGCGTGCGGGCCTCAGCTGTCTCCTGCCTTCCATGCACGCGCTACTCAGTTTCATTTGTGGCTCAATCCAAGCACTTCTACACGCGACTGGGTCTCTTCTTTTCCTATTTTTTTTTTTCCTCTTTTCATTTTTAAAATCTATATCAAAATAAATATAAAACTAAATTAGATTATAAATTAAATTCAAATTAAACCTATCTAATTCAAAATAAAAGAAAATATAACAAAATACAATAAATAAATGAAAATAAATAAATAAATTTTAGATACTTAATAATAAAATAACCTAAATTACCCTAAAAGCTATACTAAAAATACTCTAAAGACAAAATTTATAGTTAAAAGAACAGAAATAATTTTATTTCCATAAAGTTATGAGTCCTTTGAGCAAGGCTTAACCCATCATCTTAGGTAAAACAGCACATACAAAGGTAGACACTTCTTGTACTGCAACTTTTTGTATTATTTCTTTGACATGTGCGACCATTTATTGGGTTTCTTGATTGGAGTGTTGTATATATAATTGTATGATTTCTAGAAAGATTGCAGACACATGTTATTAATTGTTTTGTCATCTTTTATTGACTTAAGTCCTGAAAGTTATATATGATTTTTTTAAGTTATGTACGACTTTCTTAATAATTATTAGAAAGATTTTGATTAGAGTTGTGTCTCTATTTATATGTGTGGTCAGATTAAGTGAGAACTTATTTAAAATAGATTTCATATCTTAATTTCCGCATCTCAATGACTTATGAAAAGTCCATTGTGTAAATATGTTTATGTTATTATATCGATGTTTGAGAAATAGTTTTAACAAATAACATATTATAACCTTAGAAACGCCAATCTGATTTCGAATATTAATTTATGGTTTAGAAATAAGTTTATGTGTATTCTTGTGATTTTAAGGCTTTGATGATCTCTTTTATATACAAAGACATACGACTTGTTAATTAGTTCACACGTCGTCTTTTATATATATATATATATATATATATAAAAGGTTGTAAATCTAATAGGTATTTTTTTTTTTACCTATGTATAGATATTTTTTTTAGCCGTTGGATCAATCATCTAATAGTGATCTAAAGGCTTTAATGAGGTACATAAAAATACGTGTATTATTAATGTCATTTCTCTTTTTTACTTTTTATTATAAAAAAATATACATGATAAATTTTCATTGGCTAAATTGATATCTATGCACAGATAAAAAAAAAATACCTACTGGATTGGTACCCATATATATATATACATATTTAGAACATATTTAGTTCTGTGTTTTGTTAAGTGTGAAATTAATTACGGCTATTATTAGCGAAATATTATAGGAACTAAGGCATGTTTATTTCTCAGGTACAACTAATTGTTTGGTGATATATATATATATATATATATTTGCGTGCATTTTCGTGTGTGCATAATAAAACTAGTATATGTCAAGCTGAATTAGTAGAAAATTTCTTCTAGCATCACATTTGCATTGATCAAGTAATTTTGAATTGGATAAATATTAGGAGCACACATCAATCGTACCTTGAGAAGAGAGCATTTCACAAGAAAGCTCGGAATCGAAGTAGAGTACTTAACTGCAACACAAGAATTATGTACCATATATAAGCCAATTATATTTCCATACTTGTATTGAGATTTTGAGTATGAGTATGGGCAATTCATTATCAGCTTTTATACTTGGCATATATAATGAGATATTGACATTTACGTCATGAGGTTATACATATTTTACAAAGAAGTTAAAGCAGAGTAAAAGTTTTTTTGAAATGCCTCGACTTTGTTATGTAAAGGTTTTATCAAAGAAAAGTTAAAGAAAGGAAAATATTTAAGAATGTGCCATTATTTTGAGGATGCAACAGAGATAGCAGTTTTCAATATCAAACAGGACGTAAAGTTAGGCTCTTAGTAGAAGCCCACAGAGGGGCAGAGTTTGCCACACCTTAGTTTTCCTCCTCCATATCAGTTGGCAGAATACACTACAATGAGATATTGCCTTATTTCTTGAGCTCGACAGGGTAATAATAGAGTAAGGTCAATTATGAGCCCTATTGCGATGTTGGCCAGCCGAAGAAGAGTCCATGAGATATTATTAATTGAGGAAATCCTGTAGGCACAACGCTGAATCAGGCAGTCTGCACAAGATTTAGAGCCAAAGGAAACCATTTTTAGTAAAAATTTAAAAGATTATGATCATACATTTAGTATACTTCATCGAGCAGTAATTCATGTATTACTTTTCTTACTCAGTTGTAGCTCATAGTAGTCTTATATTGCGGGCAATGATTGAGATGATTAGATGAGCTTGTGAGTTGGAGTAGAGGCTTGACCTTGCTACTGTACATCTAGATATTTTGACCATATATGGGGGCTCAGTTTATACATTTTGGGATGTTTTATAATCTCTTAGTAGAGTCATCTTCACACATGCTTGTATGGGACATCTACAATATTTTGTTTGTAATATATATATATATATATATAATCCGATCTACGCTATGTTTATAAATAAATTTAAATATCTACTGAGTTTTCAAAGAAAATAAAAAGTTCAAATTAGTCCACATTTTTAGAGAAACAATTATAGAAATATTTTTAGAACATAACACCTAATTAATCAAAAGTTATTAGACTCATACTAGCAGTATAATGAAAACAAGAGTATAACAAAAAATAACCATTTTAACACAAACTATTAAGTATTTAACACAATTAAGTAATTATATAGCACACAGTTTGGTGACTGTAGTCAAGAGTAAGAATCTGAATTTTTATCTTATACAGTCGTCTATCGAGACTTATGAAATTACTACAGAAATAACCATTTTTTTTCCACAAGCTGTTACATTTTTAATACAAATAGGTTTATGTGCAAAATACACAATTTAGTAACTATGACTAAAAATGAGATTCAAACTTGTAGAAGCAAATAGTGCCCAGTTATATGCTTTGTCCATGACTAATTTCTGTTAAAAACTAACAATTTGTGACAAAGTAGTCATTGCTGTAATAATTGAATCATTCATGAGTTATTATTGTGTAAATTGAAAATTCAGGATCTATAATGATACACTGAATATAATTCAATGAGGAGATGCAATTACGAATTTTACTAATTACGATGCAATTACAAATTAAAAATTCAGGATCCATAATGATACACTGAGTAAATTGATAATTCAGGATCCATAGTGTGATATCCTAAATTTTTTACGACACCCAGCTCCTCACAAAGTTAAATAGTCAATAATAACATGGCTCTACATCATTCATATTAAAATTATGTTTTTCATATATTTTTAAGTGTTTGTTTTATAATATTATTAATTCTAATAAATATTTGTACTTAAGTACTTTTGCAGTGAAATGCTCGAGACATGCTCTTTGGTACAAGTCTGATATGTAATAAGTCAATTATTTAAATATAATTATTCGAAATTTTATTTAATTAGAATTACCTGATTAAATAAGTTGTTTAATACTAATTTTATAAGTGATGAAAATTATAGATGTCTTATCTAAATATTTTTTTTTAACCGTATTGTTGATTTTGTATACTCTCGAATTCTCTAGTTGATAACTAAATTATCTCTATACATTTATTTGTGTGCATAATTTTATTTTTATTTCTTAAATTTTAATTATTAAATAATATAGATTGTATAGAGAAGGAACCAACCTTGTTATGTGGTAAACTACGCGAGCTGCATTTGTTATTGAGAAAGTCATTATAAGATCTTGTTTTCTCCACCTGTACTCATTTTTTTTTCCTTCATCAACTATTCTACCACAAGGTTATATATATATGGAATAATAAAAGAAACTCTAGGACTTTAACATACTTATTTTATTGCAAAGAGTGCACTGTGAAGCAATTGTGTCTTTTTGCATGGTTTAAAGTATTTTTAAGGTAATAATTGTGATTGTTATCACTTTCAATGATCTTTTCCTTTCGTGAATTGTGTGTGAGAATTGTTGATTCCAATAATAAGAATATATGTATGTATATCTACTTGTTTAGTCATAAGATCAAGTTATATATATGTGCGAACTTTTGGAGGAACTCTTTTCTTGATATGGAAATAATTGTTTTTGTGTTATTTATTACTTGAAATGATACAAGTGACTAGGATTTAATTAACTTGGTCTCAGGTCTGTTGTATAGGTTTGCTTCTATATATATAGATTCAAAATTTAAGCGTGATTTTATTTGGACAAAGTTAGATGAGCCTTATTGTTTAATTAGATAATTCTTAAGACTCGGAATTAACCTTATGCATGTCTGATGACTTATTATAGTTTTTTTTATATATTTATATATTTGGAGGCCAACTTTAAGTAAAATAATTAATTGTAATTAGGTTATGATATTGCCTTAAATTCATAACGTTTATTTAGTTGAAGTAGCTCGTTATATTGTGTGAGTATGTCATTATATATGTATATAATTAGGGCAAGTGAAATAGTACATCAATTAGTCTTTCTTTTTTCCATTATCAGATTTATATTATGTATTTATTCTTTAAATGATAAGTAAAAATAAATTTGGAGTTCTATACTTAAAGTGTTACGATGGTGATTTTTTTTCTAATAATAAAAAAAAAAGAAGAGAAAAGCTAAATTATTTTGGAAAAGTACTGTCTTCTTCGATATTTCTTATTTGCCTTGTTATTTATTACTTGTTGTGATAACAATTTATATCAAAATTCTTAGAGAATTATATTTTTAAGTCATAGCTAAATATCAATTCTTTTTTTGTTTTTTTTGTTTTACACTATTAATATTGGAAAGAACTTGTTATGGGAAAATATCAGGATCATGTTATTGTACCTTGAGTATAGAGTATTTCACCGGAAAACGCATAAAAGAACTTGTGAAATCCGTGGATTATATAAAAATATGTATCTATCATTCTGTTATGCCTGAAGTATAAACATCCAAATTTGTTAATCCGACATATATGAGACATGATTTTGAACATGTGGTATATTTATACTGCCTGATAAGTATTGGTGAATAGGGTGTGGCAGGCCAGTGCCCAAATATCTGGTTCATTCGAGGACATTATCTGGTTTTTTCGAAGACACTATTAGGTTCCTTCGGGGACATTATTTAGTTCCTTCGGGAGTACTTTGATAGCAGTATAGGGATGACTTCTGCAGTAGTGACTCAATATACGATTCATGGTCTTTTTAGGCAATATAATATACATGGGGATCCCAATCATACAAATATCTATTTTCTGGTACACGCAAGTTGTATTTACACTCGTTACTTACTGAGTTCTATACTCATATGTGTTCTTATATTGCAGATGATACTGTCGATATGTGAGTTTGGAGGAGGAGTGCCAACTTTCTGACTATAGCTTGTATATATAAGCATTTTGACGCTGTGGTTTCCTGAAAGGCAATTTTTTATCTGTTTTGTATGTGTGTGTATTATGTATATTTTTGAGAGACCTACATTGGGAGAATGTATATATGTATATATTAGAGTATGTATAATTATGAGTGGAATTTTGTTATTACTTCTAAAAAGTTTTAATTTCCTACTATTTTATCAGTATTAAATTGAGTAGCGTCTACCGATTTCACTAAATAACTATATAAATATCCTAACGTACGTGTGTGGGATCGGAGGATGTTACACATAGTGATACACTGAGTATAATTCGTAATTGCATCTCCCTCCCAAAATCTCTCTAATTTTGGAAGGATTAAAAGTTAATTAAAATTGAGGATTTGAAATCCCTTATCTAATCCCTTCTCTCCTAAAATCACTATTACCAAATAACCACCATGCCTCAAATCCATCCAATAATCTCTTCATCTCTCTTCTTTCTTCTATTTCATCCTTCTACCAAACATATTGTTTGACTATATTTAGTAAAACACCCTTTCACTAAACATATTGTTTGGCTATGTTTAGTAGGAGGAAGGGAAGAGAGGAAGGAAAGGAACCTATATTACCTAGAGAAGATAAGTGCGAGAAGAAGAAAATCACTCTTTCTTTATTATATTTGGTATGGAATGAAGAAGAGAAGACTAAAATCCTCTTCATTATTTAGTAAGAGGGTGAAGTGAAAGGAATGAGAAAGATTATAATTAGAATAACTACTCTACCACTTGAGCAGTCATTTTCTTCCCAAAATCTCTTCAATTTTAAAAAGATTAAAAATTAGATAAAACTGAGGATTTGAAATTCTTTATCTAATCCATTGGCTCCTAAAATCCTCCTTATTAAACAACCATCATATCCTAAATCTATTCAATAATCCCGTCACCGCTTTCCTTCTTTCCACTTCTTCTTCCTACCCAACGCACACATTCCTAATGGGATAATTACAAAAAAATACCCTGAAGTTTGGGTATTCTGCAATATAAACTCTGAAGTTTGGACTTTGCAAAATAATACTATGAGATTAAGAATTTCTAAAAATTAATACCCTGAACAGGTTTTCTGACCAATTTTAAGAATGAAAAAAATAGTAATATCTTCTATTAAAACTAGATTAATTTATATTATTCATCTTAATTTTGAGGATATTATTGTATTTTATCAGTTAAAATTATTCAAAAAATTAATCCAAGATATTAATTTTCAAAAATTCGTAATATCAGGATATTATTTTGTAGAGTCTAAACTTTAGGGTTTAAATTGCAGAACATTCAAACTTCAGAGTATTTTTTTGCAATTATCCATATTCCTAATATACAAAATACATGTAAATACATATAGACTATCTAAATTTTGACCGTATCAGTATCACACTACCGACTGTGGCGGTCCACACCAAGTCATGTGACGCAGCTGCATAACTAAGTAATAGAACCTAGAATGAGAGAGCAACAATTGGGCAGGAATCAGAATCATGATGAGGATCCGGGCCGTGGATCCGGGCCGTGAGCCATTATTATTATTATTATTATTATTATTATTATTATTATTATATTTTTAACGTTCTCAATCTCAAACAATCTCTTTATATACCTCAAGCTATTGTTTTATAGCTACTACTAATTTTCTCTCTCTCGGAAAAAAAAAAGAAAAAAAAAAAGACTCACGTCTTGGAGTCACCTAGGACAGTACAGTTTTGACGGTGATTATCACTGATCACCATCTCCACCATATCTCCGAATCTATCAAAAAACTAGACCCTCCGGCGATTCAACCGTACAAAACGACATTTTCGTCCAAAAAACGACATGGGAAGAGCGCCATGCTGCAACGGTCAAGGCTTGAAGAAAGGCTCGTGGACAACCCAAGAGGACCAGAAGCTCGTCGCTTACATTACCCAAAACGGCGAAGGGGGCTGGCGGACTTTGCCCCAGAAAGCTGGTCAACTCTTTTTTCTTCTTTTTTTTTTTTGATTTTTTTGGGCATTATTTCTTTATAGTTCGGAAAGTGGATGATGAACTGCCAGAGCTAAAATTTAGTTTTTTTGAATGATATTTGACTCTTTATTCTGAAATGGTCAATTTTTTTTTTTAATTTTTATTTCAGGTCTTTTGAGGTGCGGAAAGAGTTGTAGATTGAGATGGACCAATTATCTGAAGCCTGGTATTAAAAGAGGAAACTTCAGTCATGAAGAAGAAGAGACCATCATTAAACTCCATTCAGTTATAGGCAACAAGTTAAGTGTGTTTTATTTAGTGATTATGATAATCTTGGTGTTCTTCTTTTCTGAATATGAATTAGATTTGCTTTTTAGTGATATATATATAGGTTGCCAATTCAGTAGATATTTTTTTTTATCTATATGTAGGTTTTTTTTTTTTAATCGTTGAATCATTATCTAACGGTGATCTAACAGTTATAATGAGATGCATGAAAAAACATATATTTTTATTAATGTTATTTCTTTCTCTTATTTTTTATAATAAAAAAATATGCATAAAAAATTTCCATTTGCTAAATTAATATTCTGTACATAAAAAAATACCTACTTGATGAGATATATATATATATTAGTTTTGAGATACGTGCCTCAAGACTCCCGTTGAAAAATCTTACATTTACCAAAACTATCTTATCTTATCTTACTACATATAAAAGAGCCGGTAATTTGGTCAAATTATTTTGTCTTTTAGTTCATTCCTTTTTTAAAAAAAAAAAAATCAATAACTATTTCCTTAATAATTAAAATGTCCTTTACCTAATTCTTTTTCTTTTTTGAAATCAATAGCTCTTAATAGTTAAAACACTGTTTTGATTTATTTTTTTTTTTGCTTACGTCATAGCATTATACCCAGTATTCTAAAAAGAATAAAATAAACATACTAAATTATAAAGTGGGGAAAACTGTCAAAAAAAAAAGAGGAAAAGAAAAGAAAGAGGATAATATCCTTAAACAATACATCATTTTTAGCCTTTTAGCATAAAAAACTCACGCATTTTTATTAATATCAAATAAAATTTTTTATTTATGTTATTCTATTAAATCTCATTAGATTAATATATATAATTAAAATTAAAGTTTAAAATTATTGTAAAATATATTTATTATTTAAAAATTCATTAGTATCAAAATCCGAAAGCAACTATCTAGTGGTTAGACTAAAAAATGATATGTAATTTTCTAGGAATTTAACAATAATTGCTTTCAAACACATAAATTTTTTTCTTTCCTTTGAATTCTGTTATATGATTTCAAAAGTTAAAAATATTCACTTTTAACAATTTTATATACTTCAATATCGATTATATACATGGATCGAGTAACACTTGATAAAAAATATAAATAGAATATTTTATTTGATATTAGTAAAAATGCATAGATTTTTTTGATAAAAGACTAAAAGTCACAGGTTTTTCTTGATATTATGCCAAAAAAAAAATATTGATAAGTTCATTAAAAAAAATTGACGTGAAGAGATGTGTTTGAGTTACTTATGAAAGATATATAATATTAACAGAAGATAAATTAGTCCTATGTATGTCTTTCTTATTCAAACATTTTAATTTCATCATTCAAAAATCTATTAGAATTACCAATGGGCAATGGCTAATATATATATATATATATATATATTTTAAAACAATTATGGATATTAATGGTAATCTAAAACTGAAATATGTTTTGTAAAAGATGTAAAAACATATTAACTTATTTAGTCGATGTTGTCTAAATTAATAAATATATTGGAACTAGAGAACTGTGCGTAGGACTTCTCGGGTGAAAAGACAAGATGATTTCGACGAAATGCTTTGTTAAAATTGATACATTATTATCGTATAATTTAAATATGAGTAATGATAAAAACACTAAAACTTTGTACTAAAAATTTACATAAGATGATGTGACATATATTTTAATCATTTTTTATTTTAAAATGAGACCATAAAGTTAAAAATTATGTAACTAAAACTAATATCACATCATTAGTTAAATTTTTGATATTCTAATCTTTACACTTTTAAGTATAATTACAATAAATAAACAATGATCCATTACCTAAAAGAAATCAAAACAGTAATGATCCCTTTTTCCACACTCATTTAACCAACTCTTTTCCCTCGTGGAATCGTGTATATCTAAGTAAAAAAGACATGTGTTTAAGCTTAATAATAAGAATAAGCAATAGCTATTACTAATATTCTCATATATATCTTTTGAAAAACAAAGCAAGCAGGAAAAGAGCCGACTTTATTTATTAAACGAAAAAAAAACACAAGAAGGTCGAAGACAAACTCGACTATCAAGGCATATCCATGTTTCTATAACAGTTATAGATATATATTTTTTTCTTCTTCTATTTCGTTGACTTTGTCTCCTCAGAGTTTCTGATCCCTTTCTGTGTATATATTTTTTGGAATATTATCATTTTTATATTTTATATTTTGACAATTTATTCAAATTATACTTTGTAGTTTAGTTATTATCATCGTTGATCCTTAGATTTAAAATTTATTTCAAGTTTATACCTTGACACTAATTTAGAGTAATTAATTTACCAGAATGCCGTTTAAAAAATTAAAAATAAACCGTATAAATACAAATCTAAAAATTAGTTTATTAAATCATATTAATAAATTAATTGCTCTAAATTAGTGTTATAAATTTATAACAAATTTTAAATCTAAGGGTCAGTGTTAATAGTAAAAAAAACACAACGTATAAATTGAACAAAATGTCAAAATAGAAACTATAAAAGTGATACTATCCTTTTTCTTTTTTCCGGAGCTTTTTAACTTATCATTTCCTTTACTTGATCTGAATTTTTCTTTGGAGTTGGACTAATTTTTGAGTAATTTCAGGTGGTCAACCATAGCAAAACAATTACCAAGACGAACAGACAATGAAATCAAGAACCATTGGCACACAAGACTCAGGAGACTCGTAGCTGAAATGGGCATAGACCATTTTCTCACTAGTACCAATATCGAAAGCCATGTAGCCAAACATGATATTGGTATTAATGCCGCAACAGAGGAAAGTCGTAAGAAGAAACTCAAAGCCATTGAATCTGAAGGGTCAGTTTCGACATCTTTTCATCTACTAAATGAGGAAGCTTCTAGGTTCAAAGCATCTAGCACCCCTGCCTCACCCATAGCCCAACAAATTGAGGAGTCTAAGTCAACAGAAGAAGGCAGTTCTGTTTCAAGTCCTACTACTACTACAACTAATTTACTCAACATGGTGGCCACAAATCTCAACTCACCAACCTCAAATTCCCTTGGTTCCAATAAAACCATCTTTTCCAAATCATTAGAAGTTAGCACAACTAGTGGTAGTAGTGCTGACAGTAGTGTCTCTGAGTTTGGTGCTACTCTTGGGAATTCTAGTGATGTTGGAAGTCCTCACTTTGAAAATTCAGTTCAAGTCGTTTCGACGCAGGCTTCTTCCTCAGCTCGGTTACTCAACAAAATGGCTTCTAAATTTGCTTTAATGAATCGACTCAAGGCAATGCTTTGTGATAGAAAACAGCCTATTGTTTCCGGCACTTCGATAGACGATTGTACTAGAAGTGGTAGTGACGGTGGCACAAGTCTTTTCAAGGATTCGAAGCCGGATTTTTTCCATTTTGATGGAGTTTTAGGTACATGTAGAGGTGAAACTTGCAACCAATTGGACTTGGCGATAGAACTTGATCATCATGATCAGGCATTGCCTGTGGAAGTTACTGATGATCAGAGAGAGAGAGAGAGAATCAAAGATGGTACTTTTGATAAAGAGTCAAGGAGTTTCTCAAACGGGATTGATTTGGAGGAACAAGTTTCAGTATTCAATAATACTGGTAGTAATTCATACGATGGTTCTAGTCCTGTGGAAGTGATGGTGAGTGACTTGGAGGCTGCAAATAATTGGCGTGACTATATTTACTTTGATGAATTCTTGGATGCTGCAAGTCTTGATTAATTTCTTGAGTTTCAAGTTTCCAGAGAACTCTCTCTCTATCTCTAGTATTATAATCCTAATTTTTAGTATCCTAAGTTAGATAAGAGGGTAGTATGAAAAATGTAAAAATCAAATAACGATCTAAATATGCTTATAAAAATAAAAAGGCATTTAGATTAATGCGGAAATTAAATGGAGACTGTAAACATACCTCCGGCCATTGATTTCTTCAGCAAACCGAAAATGGAGTTTTATTTTAGAGGGTTAAGGTGCTTCTAAGACTTTTTACAATATCAGAATATGATGCTGTAAAACTAAAGAGAATGAATAGTTTTAGGACCCAAACATATTACGTAGGCTCTGTCCATCCAAATTCAATCCCTTAGATTATGAGATATGAATAATTATTGGACAATTATTACGAGATTCTGATTTAATCCAATCACAAAAATGGTGGAATTTATGGGCCACATATTAGTCATTAATTTTTTGAATGTTCACACTCATTAATCCATTTACACTAAAATGATTCTAACAAAAAATGCATATTGTGCTTCTTGGATTGTAAGTTACTAGTAAATAAGAGCATATTTTAATTTATCCTCTTTCTGTTTCAGCAAAGATAGAAAAAAAAAAAAAAGGGATTTTGTTAAGGTTTGTGTTGTGGCGCCGATCACCAACAATTTAATTCACAGAATTTTGGAAATTGGATTTGCCACAGCATCTCTAAGTATATACTATGTTCATGCCAAACTAATTTGTACTGTATCAAGCATAGTACTATTGATAAGGATAAGGATACGAATTCAAACAGTCCTATACTCACGTCCAGTTAACAACAACCGTAGTTCAATTTTGATTTTTTATCTTTTGTATTTAAATTATTATTTGAATTTATTTGTTATCTTTTGTATTTAGTTATTATTTGAATTTATTTTCCAAGATGTATTCTTGTACTTTAGCTATTTTATTATCTCTTGTACTCTCTACATACACGATAGTCAATGAATAAAACCAAATTCATAAATTTTATCTTATTTATGGTTACAGAGCCTGGGGTGGCAATTCATTCAGTAAGTCATATTCGTGTTGTATTAATTTCTTTATACAACAGCATATATTTCAATCCAAATCCGACCTGTTTGATAATCATATCAGAAATTCTAACTTAAATCCGACTCATGTAGCACGTTTAATTGATCATATTCAAATGGATCATATTCGGGTCAAGTAAACCCAACACGACCTGTTAATCTATTTAATCTAAATATAATTTTTCAACACATTTAGCAAAAATTCATACGTGTTTTATGACCTTAAGACACTAATATTTACCAAGAATAAATCGCTGCAAATCATGCCCGAGGACCATCGAAAATCGGCTTCCCATAGTCCAAAAATACTGGTCCAGCCCGTCAGTCTAGAACCCGTAACACGCCACCTTCCTGTGGCTCTACTGTCTTCGCTTTGCCTACCGCAATATTTCTATTAGATTCTTTTGTAATACAAAATTTGAAAACACTCCCTCACACAACCCAGCATAATGGTTTAGCCAAAAGAAGACATCGTCACGTTGTCAAAACAAGATTAACCTTACTACATAATGCTTCTTTGCCCCTGTCGTTTTGGTCATATGCCTTTTCTACCGCAATTTTTCTTATTAATCATCTTCCCACTCCCATTTTAAATTACAAATCTGTTTATGAATGTGTTTTTTGATAACTCTATCAAAATAGAGTTAATTGTTATTTATGAATGTATTTTTTGATAACTCTATGAAAATAGAATTAATTGTACCTTTTATTCATTAAAAATGTGTATACTAGAGTAATTTTAATTTAGATTTTAAGTAATTTAAGTTATTTTATTTTATTTTCGTTTAGATTTAGTTTTATTTAATTTTATGTTATTTTTTTAGGTTTAGGTATTTTAATTTAATTTGGTTAATTTAATTTAATTTTAAACAGATATTTATTAGATTTAAGTTTTTGATTTAATTTAATTTGATTTGATTTAGGTTTAAAAAAAAAGAGAGATTCGAGAGGATTTCAGGCTATTTCGATCAAGCTAACAAGAGATTGGCATGTGTCTTTCACGTATTGCAGAGAGAGTCAAGCGGCTGGCGAAAGTATGAGACATATGGGGCCCACGTGACAGCTGCAGTCAGGCTTTCTCTCTCATCAGTCAGATCTAGTGCTTCTCACCATTTGTAGAACTGCTTTCTCGTCCAACAAGGCAAGGAGACGTCAGCGAGAAAATTTGACCTTTAACTTCAGCCAATCAGTACCTAGATTTGTGCCGAGTTTATGATTTTCCTATGCACAGAAACCTGAAATGAAAAAAGAGAGGGAGAAAGAGAGAGTAAATAATAAAGTGCCACATCACACAGCAAATCAGAATTGACTATAGGAATCCGTGAATTATTGGGAAATACTCTCTTTTCAGCTATAAAAGGATTATGGGATAAAAGGGAAACACACTATTCTAGAGAGAGAGAAATATAGTAGTCTAGAGAGAGAAAATTAGTGGGAGACATAACAGTAGAGTGGAGCCTCTTCTACCACGATTTCTCTAATTTGATTTCATTTTCAGCTTTAAAATTTTATTTTCTTTAGGATATTTATATTTAATACTGTTGTTTTTCTTAATTTAATTATATTCTAGATTTCTTTCCTAGGGTTACCGTATAGCCTAACTATGATGCTTTAATTATTTTTCTTTTAATTTAGTGCATGAATTATTTTTCTTAGTTGAGTTTTCAATTCTGTTCTTAATATTTCTATTTAATTGGCTACTAAATAGATGATTTGTTAATCATAATGAAATTGTAAGGAGATTTATGTGTCTAGCTCGTTGGATTGAAAGCCACAAATTGTATATAAAATAGGAATATATTTAAATAGTTTGTATAGTCACTATATGAGTTTCCATAAATCTTAATGAATTCTTAATTAGTTTAATTCACATAGGAATATAGTGAATTGATAATCGAGGATATTTTTGCTTAAACTCGAGAGGATAGTGAATAAATAAGGGAATCTCGACTATCAACTAGGGGAATAATTTTTGGCTAATAAGATAGAAAATTTAGAGTAGATTGGTTATGGTCAAATCGGACACCCTAGGTTTAATTCATGAGACGTCACAATCCCTGGACGTATTTAAAACTTTCAAAGCTGAAGTTGAAAATCAACTCGACAAGAAAATTAAAGCTGTCAAATCCGATCGTAGTGATGAATACTACGGTAAGTATAATGGATTTGGTGAACAACGTCCAGGACCCTTTGTTCAGTACCTAGAGGAATATGGAATCGTCCCACAATACACAATACTAGAAAAACTTAGCATGAATAGTATTGTTGAGCGACGAAACCAAACACTTAAGGACATAGTGAGGAGTATGATCAGTCATTCCTCCTTATCTGAATCACTATGGGGAGAAACACGTAAGACTGCAGTTCATATACTCAACAGAGTACCCAACAAATCAGTAGCTAAAACCCCATATGAATTATAGACAGGTAAGAAACCTAGAATTAGGCACTTGTATATTTGGAGTAATCTAGTTGAGGTAAGACCATACAGGCCATATGAAAAGAAACTGGACTCAAGAACAATAAGTCGCTATGTTGTTAACTGCGCTGAAAGATCTAGAAGTTTCAAATTCTATGATCCCTCTAATAGGTCCCTTTTCAAGACGGGTAATACGAGATTCCTTGAGGATATTGAGGTTGGAGAGGGAGATAAGGTAAGAGATATTGTCTTTAAGGAGGAATTTGTTTCTCTTCTTACAGTTACTATTAAAGATGATCATGCTCCTTTGCTTGACATTATTCAAGAAGCAAATCTAGAAATTCAAGACAATATTCCGCAACTCCTTTTCTCACATGAGGAAGTTGCTCCTGAAGAGCAACCTCAACAACCTTAAGAGGAAGTTCCATTAAGGAGATCTACTAGGGAAAGGAGAAACGCGATTCTGGATGATTACATCGTCTATCTTCAAGAACGTGAGTTTGATATAGGAGTGGAAAATAATCCAATCAATTTCACTCAAGCCAAACAAAGTTCAAAATCCTTACAGTGGATCACTGCCATGAAGGATGAGATGAAATCCATGAAAGATTACAACATTTGGGAACTCGTTAAATTACCAGCAGAAAAGAAACCTATTAGTTGTAAATGGATTTTTAAAACAAAAAAAGATTCTAAAGGCAATATCGAGAGATACAAGACTCGTCTAGTTGTCAAGGATTTCACTCAGAAAGAAAGCATTGACTATAAAGAGACTTTCTCTCCAGTTTCTTCAAAAGACTCTGGAGTTACATCAGATAGATGTAAAGACTGTATTTCTCAATGGTGATATTGAGGAAACGATTTATATGGTACAGCCAAAAAATTTTGTTACTAGAGATCCAAAGTCTATGGTCTGTAAACTAAAGAAACCCATCTATGGTCTCAAACAAGCACCCCGTCAATGGTATCATAAGTTCCATCAAATTATTTCCTCATTCAGTTTTGAGAAAAATTTGGTAGATGGATGTATTTATCACAAGTTCAGTGGGAGCAAATGTATCTTCCTTGTTTTGTATATCGATGATATACTTTTGGTAAGCAATAATATAGGCTTATTGCATGAAATCAAAAGAAATCTATCAAATAAATTTGAAATGAAAGATCTTGGGGACACCTCTTTTGTATTAGAGATCAAAATACATCGAGATCACTCTCAGAGCATACTTGGGTTATCACAAAAGAGCTATATCAAAAAAGTGCTTGATAGATTTGGCATGAGCAAATGTGCCCAAAGAGATATACCCATTACTAAGGATGATAAATTCAATCTCATTTAGTACCCCAAGAATGAGTTTGAAGCTAAAGAAATACAGTTTATCCCTTATGCATCTGCAGTAAGGAATCTAATGTATGCTCAGGTATGTACACGTTCGGATATAGCATATATAGTCAGAGTATTGGGCAGATATTTAAGCAACTCTGGTATGGATCACTGGACAGTAGCAAAGAGGGTTTTACGATATTTACAGAAAAAAAAAAAAGATTACATGCTCACTTATCAGAGATCTGATCGTTTGGAGATCGTGGGGTATTCTGACTTCGACTATGCTGGATGCCTAGATAATAAGAGATCCACTTCAGGCTATATTTACCTGCTTATCTGAGGAGCTGTATCCTAGAAAAGTGTTAAGCAGATGCTCACAGCTTCTTCCACTATAGAGACAGAGTTTATAGCTTGTCATGAGACATCGAATCAAGGAATATGACTGCGGAATTTTATCATTGGGCTACGAATTATTAATGGCATTGACGAGCCATTAAATATTTATTATGATAATAGAGCTGCTGTTCTATATTCCAATAACAATAGAAGCTCATCAAAGTCTAAGCATATAGACATTAAGTCTCTAGTTGTTAAAGAAAGAGTTCAGAATCACTTAGTGTCTATAGAACATATCGGCACTAACTTCACGTTGGCAGATCCGCTCACCAAAGTTCTAACACATTAGGTGTTTCATGAGCATACTGCTTATATAGGTGTTGTACCATTTAAAGATGTTCAGGATTAGTGGAAGTTAGATTTTACAAGTTCTCTTGTGATAGACATATTTATTATTTGATATCAATAAAATGATGGTTTTTTTTTATACTCAGAATTTATATTTTATTTTCTTCTATATGCAGTTTTGCATAAAGTTGCGGTTTTGCATAAAATGAAAGACTAAGATTGATTCGTTGGAATCATAAAGTAGGACCAAATAGAAATAAGCATGTAAGATTACTTTTCGTGTAATTTCTATGCCACATATCCATACTTGATCTGTGTCACTGTGTATATTGATTTATAATCATTGATAGGTTTAGTTGCCCACCTAAGTGCAATAAAGGCCACTTTGGTTTCATGTTGATATACAAGATGATTCAGATTGTCTTAATGAATAATTTATTAATAGGCAGCAATAAAGTGCGCACTCAAGTTTTCATTATAATTGTTTCAGAAAAACTCATATAGCCTAAGTAAGAGATTATTGGGGTATACACGTGTATAACCTATGTGGGCTATACGTTTTTTATAACAATTATATATATTAGGGCTGTCTAATTAAATGTGGCCATTAAGTGATCTAATTATGGACTTAGAACATTCCTATTAAGTATGGACTGTGTAATGTATGGTTACCTAATTCTAGTCCAATAAGAATTGATGGGGTCTTTATTGGCTACTAGTACATAAAAACGTAACTATTACGTTTTGGTCCCTAAGCCAAATAGAACGTACGCTCTTCTCCTCTGCCTCCATCAACAGAGAGAGTTCTCATTGAGCATATATAGAGTATTTTGGCCATTGAAAACCTTCTGCCCTCGGACTCTAATTAATTAATTGCTTCTGTTTATGTGATCACATCCTTTGCTATTAAATACAATAGATTTATGATAGTCACGAGTTTTCTCTCAACAAATTTTTTCTTGACAATTTAGTATGATAGATTTTAAGATGGTATTTAGCTTAATTATCCATTATGTATATCTAACATTTGCCACCCGGATTCTACTTATCCACCACATGTTTAGTTCAGGAAGAAAAAATCCAAAAAAATTAATGCAATCTTATTTAGTTATTTAGAATAAAAACAAATAAATAAACTGACATAAAATCGTTAAAAAAAATGCCTACACGTAAATAAATTGACCCAATGATCGATACAAGCAGGTAATTCAAACTTTACACAGCTAGTATCCCAAATTTTTTCCACAATCTCATTGATTTGAAATTCTTCCTTTATCGATTTCTCTACCTGTCCTTCCGGTGCATTTTTTTCCTTTTCTTTTTTTTTTTCAATTTTCCATAGTTCCTGGTGATACTTTTTGCTGGAAATTTTGAGAGGATTTTAGACATAATTATCACCAATTGTAGCTCTTGTTATCGTTTATTAAATACCGGATTCAAACTTGGAAGGAAGAAAAAGGAAATTTTAACAAAAGTCTTTTTTTTCAGTCTAAATAGGCATTGATTCGGTGTGGAGCGGTGCATCTTATGAGATACCTAATTATCCGTTTAATGACTTAATCCATCCGGTACACATTCTACAGTTTATAGAAGAGGGCCCTATGTAAGGGCAAAATCAGGGGCTACCATTGACATGTCCATAAATGAAGACAGTAAAAAAAGAAAAAAAAAAAGCTGAAAAATAATTTTCGGAAAAAGTAAAGTAAAGGTCTTGTCAGTGCTGACAACGTGCACAACCAATAATTTTTAAAAAATTTTCCTAAAAAAAAAACGAAAAAAAAAAAGCATAGATAGGACAAGAGAAAAGCAAACAGTCGTAATCTTCTACCAGTCAGTATTAAATTAAAGGGAAGTTGGACCGTATAAAATTTTCTCTCTCTCAAAATCTGTGCAAGATCCTTCATTTTCAAAGGGTAAATGACGCCAACGGTCCCTAAACTTCCAATGCTTTGGCACTGGTCCCCAGCCTTTTCTTTTTGGCATTCAAGTCTCTGACTTGTTTATTTTCTTTCAACCATACGTTAGCCCATTTATCAATATTAACCGAAAAAAAAAAATTGAAATTTGAAAACCTTGAAATAAAAGGCACATGACGTGTTTTTTTAATGTGTTTTCTGTGTGGACATTTTTTTAATGTTCTGTTTGGACATTGGTAAAGGCCTAATAGGTGTAAGAAAATCAGTAGTTTTTTTTTTTCCCTTGAAAATTGGGATTTCATTAATGATTACTATTTATTACAAATAAAAAAAATAACTCACAGGAATTAATTTTCCAAACTAATACCAATCTCCACCCCTCTGATGGGCTAGCCCAAGTGGGCTCAAAGAAAATCAATAGAATAGGAGCTAATATACCATGAAAAAGTCACTCTGTTATTTTGCTAGATTGTGTTTTAGCTCTTTCGGCTTCTTCAATGGCTTCGTCTACAATAGTGGAGCATTCTTTATAGGGGTTTATAGAAATATGATCAAATTTGGGACCTAATTTCAGTAAATGTCCCTTTGTCAAAAGTTATAGCAAAATGTCCAGTATATATGCATATATACCAAGTGTAAAATTTTATATACCAAGTATAAAAAATTATATACCCAGTGCATTTAAGAACATTAACTAAAATTGGTATATCTGTGTATCTACCAAGTGTAAAAATATATCTACCTGGACATTTAGCTATAAAATTTTAAAAATGGACATCTACTTAATCAAATTTAAAATTTTGGTCATCCACCTAAATTTCTCTTCTTTATATGTAATCGATTTAATTTCTTGAGTCTCCCATTTTTAATCCCGTTTTTCTTTTTTCCCTCTAGCTAGTTTTCTTGTACTTCACTCTTTTGATTGTTGATCTACTTTCAGTAACTTGCAAAACAATTACACTACTTTTGTAAAGTTTGATTGCATAAAATGGACTGAATATTGAATTGGCCCACAAATCATAATGAGATGTATAGCCTTTTTTTTTTTTAATGAGAAACGAGCTTAGTATTAATAAGAACTAGAATACAAAGGTGGTAGATAAAAAATCCACGAAGCAAACACACAAAAACAAATTGCATCAAGAAACTCTAATCCCTAGTTAAGTTGGAAAAGGCAAAGCCTTAGTTTTTCCCATTGTACAATCAAGTAGCTACCCAACCCTGTCCCACACCATTTCTTCTTTTTCTTCTTCAAAGATCCTTCCGTTTCTTTCTAATCAAAGTGTCCAGTAGCCTGCTAAAATAGCTACCTTCCAAAGGCTTCTCCTTATCTGATTAACATGAAAACTTTGCCCAACTCTTATCAACTCCTGACAAGTCCTAGGAACCACCTAATTGCCACCAAACTCCTTCAATATATTGTACCAATAATTTAATGGAGAACGTACAATGATATAATGGGATGTATAGCATTAAAAACGTGATCCCATTATTATATGTATAAGAAGCCCTCAGGCTGAGGTCATATCATCATTTCACTAAAATAAAAATATATATTTCTATATATTAGAATAAGTAGGTCTCAGTTTTCTTTTTCCTACTCTCTTGATTTTTGATCTATTTCATGTACACCTACCTCAAAAACAATTTATTTTATTAATTTTTTAGTTTACTTGCTGACAATGGATCTTAGTAAGAAATTGGCCCACAATCCAAGTCATAATGAGAGAGACGACAGTATAGCATTAAAAACAGAAATATGTGGTCCCATTCTTTTATATATAATAAACCATCAAAGCTCAGATCATATCATCGTTTCACCAAGAGAAAAGCTTTCCGGCATCTTAGAATGAGCATACTTTAGTTTTCAACATGGCCAAATCAATCTCTCCGTTCTTGGTGGTTTGTGTATTAGCTGTCTTGGCTTCTTCAATAGCCTCGGCCACAGTAGTGGAGCATTCTTTATACGTAATTCCTTTTAATTTTTTTGCTCTCCCACTTCGCGTTTATTTTTCTCCCCCCCCTCTAGTTTTCTTAAAATTTTTTCATCTATTTAGCAAATTACTTGATTTTACTTCTTGATTTTAACAAGCTACCTAGCAGGACTAGAGATCATTTTAAGTCGTTGATGATAGGGTAATTATGTGTTATTATTGATGTATGCAGATCAAAAACCTGACAGTGAACCACCTCTGCAGTGACCAAGTAGTAACTTCAGCAAATGGAAGCGTACCAGGCCCAACTATAAGCGTTCATGACGGTGACACCCTTGTCATCCACGTTGTCAATCAGTCGCCCTACAACATAAGTCTTCACTGGTAATTACATATGTAGCTGTAGATTCCTCTATTGTATGTTCTTTAGTCAACTAATCTCATTGGACCCAGTAGTACTATTCTCATTATCAGATTCTCTAATTTCTTCCTTCGGCAAGAAAAAAAACGATTCTCCAATTTCGTCAAATGTCAATGACTGAGAGGGCAATTTTTTTTTTTCTCTTAAAATTTAAGTTAAAAAATTATAAATCCATATAAATTGTTGAGCTTTTTTTTGACAAAAAATATAAAATTATGTAAAATTAAGATGGGATTAGGCTCAAGTTCTCTCCGTTCTTGACGATATTGATTAATGATCCTTTTTATGTTCACATTTTTAATATATGTAGGCATGGAATATTTCAACTTCTTAGTGGATGGGCAGACGGTGCAGAATATATTACCCAATGTCCCATACGACCTGGTCATAGCTATAAGTATAAATTTAATGTCACGGGACAAGAAGGAACCCTTTGGTGGCACGCCCACTCCTCCTGGCTCCGAGCAACTGTCCATGGAGCTCTCATCATTTATCCGAAACCCAATCCCTTGAAACCAAATCCTTACCCATTTCCTACACCCTACAAGGAGGTTCCTATCATATTGGGTAAGATATGCTGCTTTAATCTGTTGTAATATAATAAGTGCCTTAATTTATCTTATCTCTATTTTCACCCGTTTTTTTTTTTCTTTTCCCATTCTTTTCTAATTAAATTGCTATTTATAAAAATATCTTAGTCTAAATTGACCCAAATACCTATGCACAACACTAATCAATAACACTTTATTTCTTAGCCCACCTCTTCAAACTTACCTTATATAGTACATTTATATGAAATTATGCCCCATAAATATTAATAGATCAATTACAAAATTCAATTTGTATAACTAAGTATAGATGAACGAACTAAATAAGATTAGGAATAAGGTTTTGATTTTACGTATAATTTTTATGTTAAAAGGGAAAGTTTTTTTAACTGAAAAATTAATTTTGTTTTATTTTTGTTCTTATTTTGTGTGTTTCATTTTTAGGAATCTTATTCCCTATAAAAATAGGGAATTGTATGTGTTGTGGATTTGATGATTTTTTTTTAAGGTTTCTATTATTTTTTTTTCTTTGTTTAGTTTATATATGTCTATGGCAATTTCCATTCTCTTCTGTACTAGATTTTTTTTCCTTAAAGAAAATAAATATTTTGCTGTTTATTAATTATAAAAAATACTGATCGAAAAATAGCAATAACAACTCTCCTTTTTTTTTTTGGTCTAATCTGCATATACACTTGCTTAAAACAAGTTTTCCTTTCTTTCATAAATAATATTCTTGTATATATGTAGTTTCTCTATGAGTATTTAGTTTCTTTTTTTTTTTTAAGATAATTGCTTATATTCCATTGTTTTGGATCATATAAGCTTTATTTTCTATTCAACATAGAATAAAAAAGGGTACTTATTGAAAAAAAAAAAAACATTTATTAAGCTTTTGATCTTCTTTTCTCTTTTTCATAATATTTTTAGCTAAAAAAATTATGGTATTTATTTTCACCACCAAAGAAGAAATATACATCAAAATCTTGTAGAATAGAAAATAGAGAGAGAAATAGTTAGATTTAAAAAACTAGCGGATAATAAAATATTTACTATTTAGAGGGTAGGAAAGAAATATTTTGAAAATATTTATTAATGGGCATTTTTGTACTAAATAAAAATTTAAAAGATGTATGAAAAGAAATTAAAAATTGTGTGAGGTGTCTATTTAGAAAATGGGTGCGAAGGAGGGGGGGGGGGAAGTGATTAGGAATAGAGCCACCCTAAAGTTATATGACCATTTAACTCACTGTGGCAACTTCATAAGTTGTCGTTTAAACTTTAATTTATTTAATAATTATAAAAAAAAAACGTAAAAGGATAGTGATAGTGAAACACTCGTACTTGCAGGAGACGTAGTTGGTATTCAAAGCTTTTGGGTTTTAAACATTTGTGATATTAAAGTGCAAATGCTTTGTGCTCTTAATTATTGAACTCAAATGCCCCGTCTAAAATCTTCATCTCAATTCTCTGTCCATCATTACACAACATGTCCTGTCACAAAAAAAAGAAAAGAAAAGAAAAAGTCAAAAAACACTTAACAGAGTTAGATTTTGATTTATCGTTCATTCTAAAAATTCTCCACTTTCCATTAAAAGTCTATTTCAAAATTACGTTTAGGTTTAAAATTAAGTTTAATAAAATAAAATAAAAATCTCAAAGCCAGCACAGAAAATTAACAAATTATAGACTGACTATAATAATGTTCCAAAGCCTTAAACAAATTACGGAACCCTCCAGCAAAAAAAATAATAATAATTAAAAGAAATAAAAACACGGAATCTAGGAACATGTCATTGAAATAACACTCATAAAATAGAGTACCCACGGCTTGAAAAATAAGAAAGAAAACTCTTAATTCAAGAATAAATTTTATACCAAAGGTAAAGAATTTAGCAAATTTTTACTTAAACTTGAATTAGACCCAATTTATAAGAATTTTGACGAAAACCTCAATCAAATTTGGATAATATATAATATATATATATATATAAAAGCATTAATACCGATATAAATTAAAGAATTAAATAACCACGAGGAGATTTGTAACGTGAGATCGTCCAAATTTCAATATATTCTGAGATGTTGTGTAGAAAACTAATCTGGAAAAGGAAAAAAGTCCTAAATTCTTGCCGAGAATTGGAATGCTAAGGTCTTAGTTAAATAATAGTGGATCTAGGATAGAAACCTGTGAGCAGAAAGAAAACAAGCGACAGAACAAAAGTTAATTATGATAAAATGCTTTTTGAGTTTTATCAAATGGCTGGCAAGCTGTGATAAGGTGGACATAGATTAAGACAAAGATTTTGAATAGACGATTTAACTTCCCTAATATTACATATCATACTATCAAAAAGAGTAATACTAAAAGTGCTGAGTTCTTGATACACAACTTGTAAATGTGTGGAAACCACTTGTAAACTTGAATTTGTATGGCTCATTTTTATTAATATACGGTGCTAAGCATATTTTGATGCATACAAATACAATTATTTCAGGTGAGTGGTGGAATGCTAATGTGGTTGACGTTGAGAAACAGGGTCTTGCTAGGGGTCATACTCCTAACTTCTCTGATGCTTTTACTATAAATGGAAAAACAGGTGACTTTTACGCATGCTATGAACATGGTACGTGAAAATGGAGATGTCACTTACATATATGGTATCGTTATTATATTGGACACAACTAATTCTAGCTCTTTGTGTTTGTTGTTGTATCTTATGTGTAGATCAGTTTAATTTATTAATTTACAATTAAATGCGGTATCCCTATATTGAAGACTAAAAAAATTAGTAGTCTAAAAAAATTAGTAGTCTTTAAGGTACCAAAATCTAATCTTAAATTTCGTGTACTAAGTTATGAAACAGCTGACTTGTTGATGACATTTAACGATATTTTGTAATTAAATAATAGGAGTTCACGAGTTAATCGATTGTATAATGCATGCAAACAATCAATTAATAAAAAGAAGTATCTAAAAATGAATTTGAAACTAACTAGACCCGATAGATAACTTGTCGTTTTAAATATTAACCGACCTTATTTCAAAATATTAATTAACAGATACATACAAGCTCAAGGTGGTGCCAGGAAAGACCTACTTGCTGCGTATAATCAATGCTGCACTCTATAATCCGCTCTTTTTCAAAATAGCCAATCACACGTTGACAGTTGTTGCGGTCGACGCTATCTACACAAACCACTATGTGACCGACATTGTTGCCATTGCCCCGGGCCAAACCGCCGATGTCCTCCTCACTAGCAACCAATCAGTGGGGTCTTACCAAATAGCAGCTCAGCCATACATTACTGTCCCCGGTGACCCCCCTATCAACAGAACAATATCAAGGGGAATTCTCGTCTATGACTATGAGGGACACACGCCATCATCGAACCCTGTAAATAAGGTGGCCCTGCCAGCCTTCAATGACACCTCTACAGCCTTCACATTCTTTAGCAACCTAACGGGGCTTACCGAGGGGCCCAAATGGGTCCCAGTCCCACTCCACGTGGACGAACACATGTTTGTGACCATAGGGCTAAACCTCATCCCTTGCAAACCGGGGGATGCCACTTGTGAGGGCCCATCGGAGCAGAAGATATCTGCGGCCATGAACAATCACTCGTTTGTGTTTCCGGAGACGCTGTCTATGTTGGAGGCATTCTATTCTGGTGTGGGCGGAACGTACACTGATTTTCCAAACTATCCTCCGTCCAGGTTCGACTACACGGAGCCAAGCTTGAAGTCCGACCTAACGACGATATACGCGCCAAAAGGGACAACTGCGAAGAGGTTGAAGTACAACGACGTAGTGCAAATTGTGTTCCAGAATACTGCTTTTATATCGATCGAAACCCACCCGATTCACCTCCACGGCTTCAACTTCCACGTGTTGGCCCAAGGTTTTGGCAATTACGATCCTCGTCGGGATGAAAAGAAATTCAACCTCGTTAATCCACATATTCGCAACACCATGGCTGTCCCAACTGGGGGATGGGCAGTCATCAGATTCCAAGCTAATAATCCAGGTTAAATATTAAAAATAATTAATCTTAATCTTAATTTTAAGATTATTATTGTTATCGTTGTTGTTATTATTATTATTTTGTTATATGATAATTAAACTATACAGGTGTATGGCTGATGCACTGCCATTTGGACATGCACGTACCATGGGGCTTGGCTACAACTTTTATGGTTGAGAATGGGCCCACTCCATCGTCTACGCTTCCCCCACCACCGAAGGATTTACCGGAATGTTTAATATCAGATGATCTTTTAAGTTCCTCTAAGCCAGGTCAAGTAGTCGACGCAGAATAGATTTTAGTATTATGGTTATAGCATATCGATAGAGTAATCATCACGCTTATTCGAACTTTGAATTCTTTCTTCCTCCTTATTTCCTTTTAGGATTAAAATAATAATGTATTATGGAATCTATTTACGGTTAAAACAAAACAGTAATTATGTTGGGAGTCACTTACGGTGCTTGTTTTGTTTTGTTTCTGTTTTTATTTTACTTTTTGGCAGTTAAAAAAGTTATAATTTTGTTAGCGGTGTTATATATGAAATCCCCTGTTGTACTTTTATTTTCCTCATTTTTATAATGGTTGATTTTAATTAGAGAGTAATTGGGATAAAACAACCAATTCTCTAAAAAGTCTAAATCAACTGCTATATTAGAAATTCCTGCTTTAGGAGCTGCCATTATGGAAGTATCCCGGCCCGGAAAAGAAAATTTGAGAAAAGACAAAATTAGAATGAAATAGATTTTTTTTTTTTGAATGAAATAGAATTTTTACTAGAAGACTTGTGTAATTGGATAAATAGCCCCTTAGCCTCCTCATGCCGCTGTGACCTAAGATATACAAATAGTATTGCTAAATGACCACTGACCGTAAATAGTTTTTAATGGGTGCATTATACGTTCAACTTAAACAAGATACGACTTGTACATTGGTCTGGTAAAGACAAATATATCCTATGACTTTGCAAAATGGATAGAAAAGAAAAGGGTTAAAAGGCTATTTAGGCCTCCAAAGTTTCACCTTTGTCCCACTGTGGCCCTTGACTTTTAAATTTAGATATTTGGCTACCCAAAAAATCGATGTTGCCAAAAATACTTTTTATTAATGTCTGTCCAATTTTGAATGGAACATGCATCACGTGATGTTACATGACAAATAACAAAGGGCAAAAGGGTATTTTCCTATATGTTTTATACTATTTTTTGTTTCGGCTTAACGCATACTCCTCATTACCTATAATCCTCAATCTCTTGCTTACATAGGGTGACAAAATTACGGAATTCCCAAAAAATAGAAGCAGCCATCATTTTGTAAATCTTAACCCTGTCAGTAACATTTTTCCCTCTTTTTATTTTTTTTAATTGACAAAAATGGCCGATGAGTGATGTGAGATTATTATTATTATGTGTTTTTTTTTTGTTTTTTTTGGCTTGGAGGAATGGTGTGAGCATTTTCCATTTCGCTAATTCTCCAGTATTTTATACTGAAAGTTTGGGTGATTTGGTAACTTGCGGGTGGAATTTTTCCTTAAGATTTTTTTCTATCATGTTGTCGTTTCCTTAAGATTTTTTTCTATCATGTTGTCGTTTCCCCCTTTTTTTTTTCCGTCCTTGTGTCTGTCACTAATGGGTGATATATGACGCTTTTATTTATTTATTTTTTTGTCGCATAACAACTTGACTGCTAGGAACATATGGTCGCATCCCGTGTTGTGGTTCAAGATATATATGTTTAAAGTGAAGTCTTTTGTTGTTTGTGGGTTATGTGGTCCCTGATGTGTTATTCTTTTTTTTTTCTTAAATACTTTTGTTAAAAATTAATGAGGAGGGGAAGGAGGTGGGATCATGTTCCACACCTTTTGCTCTCATGGGAGGGCCTTTGTCACGCTATTGCTCGTGAGTCCCTGATGTGTTATTCTACTGATATTTTATTCTAGGAATATATTATTCTTTGTTATTCAAGTCATTGAAGCAAAACTAGAGTTTCTTGACTTTTTCTTTTTTCATGGCCCAAATTCGCGTAAGTGGAAAATTAGTAATTACATGATTTGAAAGTTCCCAATTTATTTAGGAAAATATCCAAAAAATTTTCTAATTAAATAATAATGATATTTATAGAAGTAGTGGAACAACTAATGCACTTATCATATATTTATGTAATAACCATCCAACATAAATTGATACTGGTTGCAAAATTAATAATCAAATCTAAGTCCACCATCATCATTATTATCAACACATAATTAAGTACTAAGTACGACGTATAAATTTACAGACATAAAATAAAGTAGTAATTTGGCTTAATACTAAACAAGTTCTGCAAATCCAAAATATGAACAATATTGAGACTTAAGCTCCAAACATTACCAAGAAATGAACCACTTAAGTCAAGTACCTCCTAGTCTCCATTTACCAAAAAAAAAAAGAAAGTACCTCCTAGTACTCCACTCGCTGATAACCCAAGTTGCACTAAATACTATCTAAGGAGAAAAAATATGGAGGTAAGCATATAACTCCCAGTAGGAAATCCAGTTACTTTTTAGAAAATCTTTTGGTTCAAAAAAAATATATGTATGGTTAATTATCTCAAAACAATTTGAAAACTATATATTTATAACTCAAAAATTAGTCATCCAATTATATATGAAAATATCATACCACATACAACATAAATTAGCCAAGACCATGAGTAGGGATGTCAACGGGGCGGGACCAGTTTTGTGTTTACCATCCCCGTCCCCATTATTATTTTACTATACCATCCCCACATCATTCACCATTTTATTTGGTGCGGGGTAATTTCGGAGAATCCTTATCGGGATCAGTTTTCCCATTGGTATATCGGGGTCCCTATTTGAAATCGTCATCTTGAATAAATTAAACAATTCTATGTTAGTTCAAATATTTTAAAAGTCTAAATACATCGAAAAACAATGAACATTAAAGTTAACTTCATTGAAAATTCTAATTTTAGACCTAAATAACTAAAAAACACATTCAAATAAAACTTTAACATGTTAGAATTGTCAAATATAAAATATTTAATACCAAAATCATATAGCATATCATTCATTCATAAAGCTAACACAATCCCAAATAACTCAAAAAATATTAGTATATGACTATATATTATTAGATCTTTTTTAAAAAAAAAAAAAACATCTACTTGAATCACTATTATATAAAAAAATAGAAATTAACTTATATATAATCGGGGCGGAGTCGGTGTGAGACACTCAATCTCAAGCCCACCCCACCCCGCTAAATATTAAACAGGGAATCTTCGCCTCATACCCCGCACCATTTATAACGATGAAAGTCTGCCCCATTCGGACCTGTGTACCATGGTACATCATCCCGTTCGGTGAAATTGATATCCTTAACTATAAGCTCTTATTCTTACATCATAAACCCAGGATACTAGCATTATGCGTACTAAGTACTTGACCCAACACCTATCTAAGATAACTCGGAGGGAATCATAAAACCTTACACGTGCTTATTGGCTCTGCACTGGAAAGTTTATGATACTAACATGGTGCTCGTATACGATCTTATGACACGTGCTATATGAATAACATAATGCAGTGTGTGTTCGTTCCAAAACATGCTCTGTTGTATTTATATAAATCTATTTTAGGTTTACAGAAAAATGGACAGTATAATCGCTACATTTTGACCAAACTTAAAATCAAAACTGCATGCAACAAATCCCAGAGTAATACAATACACAAAATATTTTCCAAATCTATCAAATAGTAATCAAGGCCAATTTAAATTCACATTTTTCATAATATCACTACATTATAATTTATCAATTAAAACTAGTTTAAAACACATTAACTGAATCCTTACTTCGTTAGGATAACTAGACCTAGCAATTGGATACTCAGAATGCTCCTCAATGCTCAAATGGGGGCTCAAACGATCTTTTGCTTAATCCTCTAGAAATGCACTTTGAACCTGTTGCCTAAATGAGGAAACAAACCTCACTACTACATTTTTATTGTCGAAATTAGCTACCTAATGTACTTATTATGTACAACTGGGCTCCAATGCCAAATCCCACTCAGCACGCTTTATAAGGCAATTTCTGAGCCCTATTCAAGACAAGTTTCACGCATAGTAACTTTAACAGACGTGTTACATGTTATTTTTTGAAGCACTCAATAGTAGGTTAATGTGGTACTACCCTTGACTTCGGGAAGTGGCCAGAGTTCAACTTATATTGTCGAGAAGCATAAGCAACAACGACCTAAGAGTGGAATTGCTTGGCCTCAAATTGGGCAAGCCCTATGTGTCGGCATTACGCCTGTGGGAAGTTTGATAGTGGTGAATCGAAGCTTGGAAACCCACGGTGGTCGACTTGCTCATGCGTCCTTATGTTTCTCTTCAGCGTTGAAAAGGATGAGCTTCAAAGGGTTACCGTAACAAGGGGTGGCTATTGTGGATTAAACTGTAACTAGGGGTATCCGTCGCATATTAAAACAATGTCAAAAGAATTTTTATTTTAGGTGCCCTTCGGAAGGAGGCCTTTAGAAAGAAAAAAAATTGCTTTCAGTACGTATATATATCTTGTAGAATTAAACATAGACTAAAAAGTAAGAAAAACCATACGTTTCTGTTAAAATCAAGTATCAATTATTGACACTCACCTGATGTTTGTTTATGTTGTTTGTTTGTTTTTGTTTTTGTTTTGTTTTGTGTTTTTTTTTTTTGAATGATTGCACTTTTTTTTTCTAATAAAGGCTGAGAATCAACACAAAAAATAAACAAAGCGCCCAAATAAACAGTAAAGGAAGCGCTTAATGGGCAATGTCTCGTTTGATCATTTTCTATCAAGTGTTGTATTTTTTTTTTTAAGAAAAAAAATAGAGTTTAATTAATGATTTTCATTTATTACAAATTAAAGGAAAATATTTATACTACTAAACAATCCTCACTCCATTAAGGATTATAGATTTTCACGCCTAACTTTAGTGTGACTCAAACTTAAGATTAAAATCCTACGTAATGAATACTCTTAACACTTGAGCTAATCTATTTCGTCACTATGAAGTGTTGTATTAAAATTCAAAAGAGCAAAAAGTTCTTACTTTATTATTCGATCGAGGATTTGGGTCTAAAATCCTTTCGAAATGAAAAAAGAAATATTAATACATAACCATACTTTGGCGCACTCGCAAAGGCCAATCTTATAGTTACTTGTTTTTTTTTTTTTTTTTTCATTGTGAATTACCTACCAAAAAAACGATGCCCAAGTTCTTGATTATAAATTTGGTGATAGCCATATTTTTTTTGCCAGAATCAAATACTCTAGTTAGAGTGCATTACTGGTATTAAAAGATTCTAAGCAAAATCTTAGTCTAAAACTACTATAGCAAATATAAAATAACTAATAAGAAAAAACTTTGAGGAAAAGAAAAAACTTTGTTCCCTGTAGAAAGATATATTTTACACAATTGAGTTTGTATTTTATTAATCCAATTTAGACTTTTTTTTTTCCTAAGGTAGATAGCACAGTATATTAATCCAATTTAGACACGTTTTTTCTAAGGTAGGTAGGCTTTATATACGAAGGACGAAATGAGTTGGCTGACTCACGGATTAGTTAAACAGTAAAGTAATAAACGCTAACCTCTCGTGTGGAATTACTTAGTATATATTTGTGTTAATATTAAATAATCGTATTAATTAGGTTACAATTGGATACACATCATATTTATCAAATTAGATTACATGTGTCATATCATGTTCGAATTTAAAGTTTTAGAATATTTACTAATTGCATCGTATTCAAATTTTAATTGTTATCATATCTTATCATTATATTGTCAACATATAGACGTGTCAACCCTTAATATATCAATCGGTTTATAGTTCGATTCGCAATATATTTGTTAAACCAAGTATACATGTTGTACTACATGTTTGATAACTGTGCCGTATACTGAGTTTTAAATTTTTGACACGTATTTGTTTAGTAATCGTATTGTGCACAAATTTAAGTGATATTATATTGTGTTATAACTGTTTGGACCTAAATATAATATACTAATACTAATTGCCTACCTTAATTTTTGTTAATTGACATGGTGTATATTTGTTTAATAAAGAGATCAATCAATTGTTTTTTAAAGAAAGAAAAAGCGAATAAGAAAGAAGCAATCACTAACTCCAATTTTATTGTCAGTTTTTTTTTTCCCTTGAAAGACAATAAACATACAACTCAATCTGGATTCCGGATCTCGATCTCTGGTATAGTTTCACAGGGGAAAAGAAAAAATCATTATAAAAACAAATGGACCCACATATTAATGTTAGTCAGCGGCACACATATTAGATCAAAGACTCCCAAGTAGGCGTAACACCATTGTTGTCATGTGAAACGGCAACATTATTGTCTCAATTATTCAGAAAAAGTAATATAAAAATCTGACTCCGGATTATGAGCAAAAGAAAAAAAGTTCAATTATCCCTAGAGACAAATTGACCCACATATTAATGTGGGACTGTTTCCCCTAATATTGACCTTCTGTGCTTTCAGACTCTATTAGGTGGACCCTAACAACCTAATGTGTTTCGGCCACTCCTTTTGGTTTTTCAATATATCACGCAGTTTTAACAAAAAAAAAAAAAAGAAAAGGAAAATATGGGTCACCGACTCACCGGTAGCATTATTCTCAATTATTGAGGTAAAATAATATAGTAATTGTCTCCTAGCTTTGAGGAAAAGAAAAAACTTTGTTCCCTGTAGAAAGATATATTTTACACAATTGAGTTTGTATTTTATTGATCCAATTTAGAAATTTTTTCCTGAGGTAGATAGCACAGTTTATTAACCCAATTTAGACACGTTTTTTCTAAGGTAGGTAGGCCTTATATATGAAGGGCGAAATGAGTTGGCTGACTCACGGATTAGTTAAACAGTAAAGTAACAAACGCTAACCTCTCGTGTGGAATTGAGATTGATATATATATATATTTTTTTTTTGAAATAAAAATTGAGATTGATTTTTAGTAAACATTAAATGATCTAACAAGTGCGTCAGGGGCATAGTCAAGTTATAGCTTCAAAAAGCTTATCTGTAAAATAAATAAAGAGATGATGTCGATTTTACAAAACCTTCTATAGTTCTATTATATATATATGGTCACCAATCTAGTAGCTATTTTTTTTACTTCTTATTTTTCTTCTTTTCTATCTATAAATATTGTTTTGATTAATTAAAATTCATCATGTGTCTTTTATGGTAAAAAAAAAAAAAGAGACGTTTTTTTTTATGTTAAAAAAAATAAATAAAAATAACATTAATAATGCACGTTTTTCATAAATTTTAATTGGCCAAATAATACCTATAAACAAGTAAAAAAATACCTAATGAATTGGTACCCTACATATATATATATAGGTGATGTTTCAATGGGTATTTTTATTTTTGCTCTATGGATGGGTAAGTTTGACTAATTTGGAAATAAACCTACAATAATAAGTCATCTCATTCAATATATTAATTTTTAATTATTTTTTATTTATTTTCTTTTTGAAAATTTAATTTAAAGTTTAATTTTTTAATTACCTTTAATGTAAAATTATATGTACTATTGTATCTTTAATATTTCAAAAAATTTCTTTTTTACGGTACAAAAGATAAAATCTAAGATAGCATAATTTTCATATTATGAATAAGTTATTTTCTTAAATAACAAAAAATGAATAAAGCAACTACATTGAAAAAAAATTTGTTTTTCAAACAAAAATATGCGTGAAACAGATTAAAATTTGTACATCTTTTGTTGTTTTTTTTTTTCCAACGAATAAGATAGTTGAAAGTAATTTGGGATAAAAATTTTTTTACTAGTTTTATTTTCTTATTAAAAAAAAAAGAAAATAAAAAAAATTTGACCAACCCATCAGGTTGCCCATCTTTTTTTTTTTTAATAATTTTCTATATTTATATATGTATTAATTATAATAATTTTTTTTAGTAAATCCACTAATATTATTTTAGTCATTAGATTAAAATCTAATAGCCCAAATTAGAGTACCCATCCATGGGGTAAAAACAAAAATCTCCATTGAAACATCACCCATATATATATACCTATATGGGCACCAATCCAGTAGATATATTTTTTTTTTACCTATGCATAGGTATCAATTGGGCCAATGAAAAATTTTTTTGTACATTTTTTTATATTAAAAAGTAGGAGAGAGAAAAACATTAATGATACACGTCTTTTCATGCATCTCATTTTAGCCGTTAGATCATTATTAGATGATGATCTAACGGCTAGAAAAAAAAATACCTACACATAGGTAAAAAAAAAAAAATACCTACCGGATTGGCAACCTATATATATATACACATGGAAGAAGGCTCAGCTCAAAGAAAAGTGTTTTTGATTTTTCCTCATTAAAAAGAAGTGGGACGAGGTAATAATGGCAATTTATGAAACCCTCGCCAGACAGACTAAGAATGATGGCCAAGGGCCAAGGGCCAAGGTCCATTGTTTTGACTGGAAGAATTGATTCTGAATCGGATACCCTATCTTTCTTCCCCTTCTTCAGAGTGAGGACATATCCTAATGAGTTAGACAACCTTAGAAGGAACCAAGGCTGGTGGGGAAGGTTACTGGCCCACAAGAAAGCTAGAAAGCGGATCTAGATTGAATTGAATTTGCAGTTTAACATAATTAACGGTGAATTCTCCATGCAGTGGAAGGCAAAAGTCATTGTTATATATATGTATATTTCATATGGATATATATTACAAAATTTCATGTGGTTAAAGAAATATAGAAAACTCCTATTGAATTTATTTTTTAATTAGAAAAAAGTATTTTAATTTGACTATTTGGAATTTGATATTCTCATGTAAGTTAAATCGGGAATATTAATGAGAAGTGACAAAATTACTTTTAGTTGATAATAGATGTAAGTTTATATTATAATTTCAAGTTATGTTTGAATATATGAATAGTCATTTAAAATCTATTTTAACTCTTATTAGGTTATTAAAAAGATCAAAATATTGTTTGGAGACTGTACGTATTATAAACAATTAAAGTTATTATAAGGCTAAATTGATAATTTGTCATTTCCCATTAGCTCCTCTAAAATAAATATTTGAGGATCATGTTTCAGAGGTAGGCAAATTACAATTTCTTTTATAATAAAAAATCAAATTCAAAGAGGGTTAAGCATATATATATATATATATATATATATATATTTCAAAACATACAGGATTTGTCAACAAGAAAAAGAAGTAGAAGTCGTTTTATGATATTATCTCGTAAATAAATAGTATAAATAAAAAGTATATTTCTATTTCTTAACTAAAATTTAATTGTATTTTTTTCAGTTAAGATTTTTATTTTCGAGAAGTTAGGTAAGATGTTTTGTGATTTGAACTTTAATCTCCGTATTAGAAAGGTTACTAATCAGTTTTTTTTTTTAATAATAAAAAAAGCGGATGAGATCTCATTAGTGGGTCATTTTTCAGAGCCACCCTCATTCGGTTGGGAGTGATGCAACTAAAAATAAATTGATAATAAGGTGATGCAATTTGAATTATCAATCTCAATATTAAAAATAAATGTAGTTACCAAATAAACTAAGTTTGCAACTACATAACTTATTATCGTTTATTTGATTGATAATTATACTTAATTTTTTCTTTCTAGTGTCTGCTGTCATTCCTCAAGTCTAATTATTGTGAAAGTTTAGAAATATTTATCTTTCACCGAGTTACCAATTGCACTATAATGCAGATTTATCCCAAAATGTTTGCACCTATATATGTTACCTAACACGCGTGGCAGAAAAAAAAAACATGGGCCAATTCTATAAACTTGGTAGATAGAATTCTTTTTAATAAAAAAAGAAAAAAAAATAAGGGCAAAAAAAAATGCAGTCCGATTGAATGTTTTTTTATTCATTACCGGTACTTAATGATCTAAAGGTAGAGAATAAATGATCACTCAATCCGAGGGATCAAAAAAATAAAATAAAATAAAAACAAGAAAAAGATCAGATTTTTGCTTCTTGGCCATTGACGATCTCTAAGTCTCTTTATGGGTCTTTGTTCCTTGAATTGAAATTGTTTTAGATCTTTCCCTAGAATTTCGAATTAGAAAAGCCAAAGAAAATACGCGAATTACGAAAATAATACTCCGAATACTGTGGGTATGAGTGGTTTTGGGCTTTGATTCACAAATATTGCAATTATTATACATGTATGAATTTCTTGCTAATATTCCAATTTCAAACCTTCGCTTTCTTGCTAATATTCCAATTTCAAACCGTCGCTTGTAATTTATCTTCTTAAATTCTATGCTTTGCTGAAAATTAATGTGAAAGAACGTTGATCGCTGCGTAGGCTGGATAATGATAGTCGATTTTCAGTTTTTTTTTTAATTTAATTTTTTTTTGTTTATTTATCTCTTTAACATTATAAATTAACTTCAAAAACAAATTTCTAGTCAATGATCCAGTGTCTGGGGGCTCATTTTATGTGTTTTAGTATAAGATTCCATTTGATCCAAGATCTACCCCTTGTAGACTGTAGTCGACTTTATACATGGGATCTGGTCAACTCGAGTGAGTCTAAAAAATAGTAGTTCTTGTAATACGATTTCAATTATTGATGAAAAGTGGAAAAAAAAAAAAAAATGTGGTCCTCTGTCCGATGTCATATCTTATGATCTTGATTCTTGACAACAGAAACTATTTAATATGTGAAACTAATATGTGATATGTACGTATGGCTTTTTTCTTTTTTCCTTTCCTTTTTTTTAAGATCCGATAGGTGTACGTACTTCTTTCTTTCTTTTTTTGAAATGATAGGTGTAACTACTTAGTACTTCCTCATTATTATTATTTTTTTAGGGGAGGTTTAACTACTCCCTTATTTACTTTGTCTTTGCTCAATAGAATAGTTCGACTGTAGTTTCTTTCTATTACGAGGGTCATTATCTAAGCTTTTTCTCATGTTTCGTGTGCTTGTCTAATGTATATTTATAAAGTTTATTTTGATATTTATATTTTCTAGTCAAATATTTAAGATTCTTGGCATGTTTGCCCTATATTATTTGCATATTAGTAAAATGCCCCCTGTTTTATTTTCTTGGCCACTAGGTCCCTGAGTTTATAAAATTATAACAATTAAGTCCTTAGCACGGTGGTATGGAATGCCAGATTTTTAATTTTCCTCCACTTTTCCCTTAAACTTTTTCATTCATCTCTATTTTCCTTCCTACCAAATATAGCCGTTATAGAATCTACCAAACAAGTCATAGTAATACAATCCAATCCAGTCCTAAAGTATTAGAATAGTTTAATCCAATCCAATCCAATCAAGTTTAATCATATCTATCTTATAAGTGTAAAATGTGACAATAATTTATATGTGTCGCATATATGTGGAATTAGGATATGCATGATTTTTTTCTCCATTAATGCGCTATAATTTGTTGGTAAATAGAGTGACTAAATATATTTGCTTTTGAAAGGGAAAAAAAATCAGCAGACGACTTTATTAGACATAAATCAAATGTTTACTTTCCTATATTAGCTTGTTTCTTCGTATTATCCATAACTTGAAATAAGGACTTGGATATCCACCATCAATATAACAATATATATCTTTTAAGCATAATAAATAAGGATAAATGTGATTGTTGACCCTTAAACTCCGATAAAAATCTCACTTTAGTTCTTAAACTTTAAATTGCATTATTTTAATCCTGAAACTATTTAAAAAGTTTCATTTTAGTCCTTATTTTTATGATATATTTTGTTTTATTTTTAACAGAATGAGCATATGAGACAACTTTATTATTCAATTGTACTCATTTCATATATAGAAGCATAATCTGACTTTATAAAGAAATTAGAACATGAATTGAAATCGTTTAAAAATGATTGGCTGAATAAAAATTAGTCATACATTGGACAATAATGTAATGTATCGTTATTTTAAATGTAATATTTTGTTGAAAACACTGTTACAAAATGAGAAATGCAATACACGTGCTTATTTTGATAAGAACCAAACAAAATATATAGCAAAAAGAACTAAAATGAAACATCTTTAATGATTTAAGGACCAATACGACACAATTTAATAAAGATTAAGGTCCAAAATGAGACTTTATCCTAATAAATAAAGTTAGCATCATTGCCTCAAATTAGTCAACTATAAATTAGTCAACTATCTATAGAAAAAGAGTAGTAAATTCTAACAAAAAAGAAAAGAAAGATAAATAAATAATTAAATAGAGGAAGTGGAAACTGCCAATTCCATCGCCTTAGTTTAGAAAAGTGTTATTATCGAAAAAAACCTTAAGTTTTTCGATTTTAGCGGAAAAAAACCTTAAGTTTTCGATTATACAAAAAATATATATATATATATATATATATTGCCTTTGTTTAATTTTAGCAAAAAAACAAAGATCTTGAGTTTTTAGTTATACCAAATAAAACCTTTAGATTATAAAATCGAATCAAATTAGCCTACAAAATAAGTTAAATGACCAATTTTTCCTTAGTATACACTCTCATGCATGACTATGCGAGGTTATTTACATTGACTAGCATCTCAATTGGGCGAAAATTATGTCATTCTATATTGAAAATGTTGACTTTTTTAGGATAAACAAATTTTAAAAAAATAGTTTATGAGCATAGAAAACTTAAAAATAAAATCGTTTCTTAATCACATTAGATATTCCTTAATTAACTATCTATTTTCGATTTAATTTGATTGGGTTTCAAAATCTCAAGATTTTATTTGATATAATCAGAAACATAAGATTTTCATTGCTAGAATTAAAAAAAAAAAAAGAATATTATTATTTTTATACCATTTTATTTTGATACTTTGTTCAAATTATACATTGTATTTTAGTTATTATCAACATTAACCCTTAGATTTGAAATATATCAAGTTTATACCCTGAACTAATTTAGAGCAGCTAATTTACTGAGATGTCGTTTAAAAAAATAAAAATAAACTGTATAAAAATTGATCCGAGAATAAGTTTATTAAATCATCTTGGTAAATTAACTGCTCTAAATTAATGTCAGTGTATAAATTTGTAACAGATTTTAGATCTAAGGGTCAATGTTGATAATAATCAAAATACAGTGTATAAATTGAACAAAGCGTCAAAATACAAGCTATAAAAGTGATACTATTTCATTGAAAAAATTCAATATTTCATTTGATACAACGAAAAACTTAAGGTATTTTTTTGCTAAAATAAAAAAAAGTTTTTTTTTTTCTTTTTATAATAACCCGTTTAGAGAATAACATAAAATTGCCCACTATTTCAAACTCAAAGGTACATCTTATATCTTAAAAATTCAGGATTGAAAATTGATATTATGTTAGAACACACAGAGCTTTTTGTATTTTCCCAGGATTCCAAGCTAATTCTGTTTCAATGATTAAATTTCCACAAAAGGGATTTTAATTAATTTCAATGGTAATAAACGCACAATTAAAGTTTGTTTAACGATCAAAATTTTGTTGTCTCATTATTTTAGGTTAGAGCTGATCAAAATTCGTCATAAAGTCAAGATAGAAAAACTACCTTTTTATCCTAACAATTTGAAAATAAATAAATAAACGTTACTCATTAGATACTTGGAACAGTACGCGATTGAAAAATGCTCAAGAAAAAAAAAAACAAAAAAAAAAGACAGAAAATAGTCTTATTCTATTCTATTAGGTTCATTTATGTGCTTACCCATTTCTAGCAAAAAAAAATAATAATAAAATGTGCTTACCTAGATAATAATAAACAATAGAGCCTAACAATCACCACGCGTTCACTCCAAATTTACGGAGAATAGAAAAAAAAGACAAAAAAGGGGGAAAATAAAATATCATCTTGGTACTTGAGCATCTTCGTACTGTATGGGAACTTGCATTTCCACCAACAATTGCATTTACTAATAATAATGCTATAGGACACTAATGGTGTCAACACCACAATGATGTGTTAGTCTGTCACTGACTAATTATAATTATAATTCAGGTGGGATCCAGGTGGGACTCAATTTATTAATTATATCATCTAATGACAAACAGACATATCATTGTGGTGCTGGACACCACTGGTGCCTTATAGCATTGCTCGTTTACTAAAGACAAAAAAACAAAAAGAAAATCATAAAAGGTTAAAAAAAACCTGCATAAGAAATAAAATATTTAGAGCTTTCCTGAAATGAGGAGGAAAAAATTAAAAGGATTAGCCTTTATATGACCAAAAAAGAAAAAGAAATGTAGTAGAAGATTTGCCTACTATCATACTTACGTTATAATATATAGTATTATTCGACCATTGATTTATATCCAGCGATCATACAATTATACAAACTCATCAACTCCTTTGTTTACTTACGCTGCTAAGGCTCAAAGCTGCAGTATCTAATGTAGTATTTAATACATGTTGCGGGTCAGTTCTTGCGCATTCTTTTATATTATTATTATTATTATTATTATTATTATTATTATCGGATAATATAATAATATCCGATAATATAAAAAAGAAACCTACGATTTTTAGCTTTTTACTAAAAAAATCCACATCTTTTTACTTATATTAAATTAAATATTCTATTTGTATTTTTTTATCAAATTTCACCGGATCCATATGTATTGTTCAAATTGTTGAAAATGAATATTTTAAACTTTTGAAATCAGATAACATAATTAAAAAGAAAAAGAATTTTTATGTATTTAAAAGCTATTACTGTTAGATTTCTAGGAGATTATAGATCATTTTTCGGCTTAGATAGTTATTTTTTGACTATTTCTATTGATGTTAATAGACAATTTTAAAAAATAAAAGCTTTTTTGTAACAATTTTAAACTCTAATTTTGACTGTATATAAGAATTTGGTGAGATTTGAAAGAAAAACACAAATAGAAGGTTTTATTTAATATTAGTGAAAAAGCGTGAATTTTTTTTTTGATAAAAGACTAAAAATTGTAGGGATTTTTTTGGTGATATTATCCTTTATTATTATTATTAATTTGGTGAGAATTGAGAAACCACAGTTTTAACTTGATCAACACATTAAAGGGGTTTGTCTCATACGTTAGTGAGGAGACTCTTTCACAATGAATTGTTTTCATCAAAGTTATTATTGATCAAGACTTGGACAAGAGCTCATGAAGAGTTATTTCTTCATTACTAATATCTTGCATTGTCTCGAAAAAAAAAAATCCTACAAATTAGATGTGTTCATCTAATTTACACTTTTTTTCTTTTTAGCATATTACATTCGATTAGTGCTAAGTGTGAATTTTAGAAATCATATAAAATCCAATCTAATCCACATAAAATTTTTTAACTAATCCAATCCAATCTGTAAATATGTGGAATAGATCTGTTAATTTAACTTGATTAATAAGCCCTTACAACTAGGCTCTATCTTGATTTTTTAGTCTAAATTATATATTTTAAACACAAATTTGAGCCTTCATATATTAGAAAGTATTAACAATGTACGGTAGGATGTATAATAAAATTTTACACTTTAAACTACAGCCAATAGAAAATTTTTAGAACATAAAACTTTACACCTTAAACTATAGAAAATTTTACAACATATATGAATTATAAAAAATATAAGTATCACCATTATATAATTATATACACTTTAAATGCGGATTGGATTGAATCGGTTGTTTTGAAAGTGAAAAGTATATATGACCTGCAGAAGTACAAATTTTAGAAATTCAATCCAATCTGTACAAGTGCGAATACCCTCATTTTGAGGATTGCATTAGATCATGTGAATTTTAAACACCGCTAATATAAAAATGTTTTTGTCAAAGTTATCAATTGATCGAGATGAGTTACTGAAGAGTGTTGCTTCATTATTATCCACGGTGGGAGGGAACGGGGCGAATGAGGCAAATGCTCCTACTCGGATCTTTTTTTTTTTCCCCTGACTTATGTGGTTTTATTTTTCTATATATACAAGAAGGGTAGTAAATTCTCATGATGAAAAACAAGAAAAATAAATAATTAGAGGAATGGGAAACCGCCAACTCCATCGCTTTAATTGAAAAAATAACGAAAAGTTGTCGATAATTTCAAACCCAAGGATACATCTTATATTTTAAAAGTAAAGGATTGAAAATTGATATTATGTTAGAAGACAGAGAGTTTTTTGTATTTTCCCGGAATTGCAAGTTAATTCTGTTTCAAGGATTAAAATTCCACAAAAAGATTTTAATTAATTTCAATGGTAATGGTCGCACAATCAAGTTTGTATAATGATCAAAATTTTGTTCCCTCATTATTTTAGGTTAGAGTTTATCAAAATTCGTCATGAAGTTCAAAGATAAAAAAATTAATTTACTACCTTTCTACACTAACAAATAGAAAGAAAAATAGACGTTATTCATTAGATACCTAAAATAATAAGTGATTGCGAAAATGCCCAAAAAAATTAGTCTTATCTATTCTATTCCATTATATTCATTCATGTGTTTACCTATTTCTTTTAAAAAAAACATATGTGCTTTACCTAAAAAAAAAAGTAGTCGTATCTCTTCTATTCCATTATATTCATTTATGTGCTTACCTAATTCTTAAAGAATAAAAAAACATGTGCTTTACCTAAAAAGAAAATAATCGTATATATTCTATTCCATTATATTCATGTATGTGCTTACCTATTTCTTTAAAAAAAAAAAAAAAAAAAAACGTGCTCTTTACTAATAGATTAATAGTCAACAACAAAACAAATCCTAGCTACCAGGGCGCCTCCACTCTTAATGTACGAGAAGACAAAAAAAAAAAAAAAAATCATATTCGTACTTGAGCATCTGCGGTCCTTACGGGGACTTGCACCTCTACCAATAATCTCATTTACTAGAGCTAAAAAAAACATATATGAAAAGGTTAAAAAAAAAAAAAAGAACTGCATATAGCTTTCCTAGAATGGAAAGGAAAAAAATTAAAAGGATTATCCTAGCCCTATATATGAGCAAAAAAGGAAAAAAACTAGTAGAAGATTTGCCTACTTCTTTCTTAAGTTATAGTATATAATATTGGTCCGGCCTATAGATATTTATATACCTAGCAATTATATTGTTTACTTGCGCTGCCAAGGCTCAAAGCTCCAGTATCTAATGCATTTTGCGTGTCAGTCTTCACATGCGCATACTTTGATATTATTATTATATCTTCTTTTTTAATTTGGTGAGAATTGAGAAACCAAAGTTTTAACTTGATCCACACCTTTTAAAGGGATTTGTCTCATACGGCAGTGAGGAGACTCTTTCACAATGAATTGCTTTTATCAAAGATATTAATGAAGACACAGACAAGAGCTCGTGAAGAGTTATTTCTTCATTACTACTATCCTGCGTTGTCTCTTTCAAAAAAAAAAATAAAAATAAAAAAAAGGAAATAAAACAACCAATCCTACGAATACTGGTTTTGTGAAAGTTATCATTTACTTAAGACAAAAATTGGTGGAGAGTTACATCTTCATTATTATCCTGGGGCGGCGGGATCACGGGGCCGAATTATGAGGGCAATGCTCCTCCTACTTGGATCTTTTTTCTTTTTTTTTTTTTCCACCTAATTTATATGCTTTTTTTTTTCTTCTCTAGTTTGCCCCTCATTAAATTTTTAATTTTATTTTTTTGAAATGACATTAAAATATTATTTTTACAACTGTGTTGTCAGTATTAAATGAATCGTATAAGTTTGTCATTGTCAAGTCATCAACTTGGTGAAGACTAGTTATTTCATCATTTATTATCCTCAGGGTCAGGGGCGGAGCCAACGGGGGGCAATTGGTCCCGATGTTTTAATTTCATGGTCCATAATGTTTTCCAAATGTGCCAGACTGTACTCTTTTAAGTTTAAGTTTGGGACCTTTTTTAATGTCCCAAACTCCCAGGGGAGCGACCAGTGCGAGGACCAGGTTCTTGTCCTACGCAATAAGGTCAAATCTGACACGTGAGATGAAATCTGGCATTAGTAGTGGCCAACCTTACTAGCTGGTACGATATTTATCGGCTTGCTTGTATTTGATTAAGAATTCCTCAAGAAAAGTCAGGGCATAACCCATAAGAAATAAAAATATGAGATCTAACTCCACAAAAAAAGTAAGGGTTTTTTGCATGATTAGTCCCTGAATTTTTCGATGATTTGTAATATATACCTTGAACTTTTTTTTTAGTAATTAGGACCCTGAATTTAGAATTTTTGACATGATTAGCCCCTAAATTTTTTATAAATTTGTAATGTATCCCCTGAACTTTTTTTTTTGGCAATTAGGACCCTGAATTTAGAATTTTTAGCATGATTAGCCCCTAAATTTTTCGCTGATTTGCAATATATCCCCTGAGTTATATGCAGATTTTTAAACAATTAAAAAATAAATCGCAAATCAACGAAAAATTCAGGGGCTAATCATGCCAAAAACTCTAAATTCAGGGTCCTAATTGCCAAAAAACAAAGTTCAGGGGATACATTGCCAAAAATTCTAAATTCAGGGTCCTAATTGCCAAAAAAAAAAAATTCAGGGGATATATTGCAAATCATCGAAAAATTCAGGAACTAATCATGCCAAAAATCCAAAAAGTAAATAAATAAATCAGAGAATTGATCGAGTCTAGGTCGTCTCCCCAAAACGGATTGTCGCCAGTTGCAATGACGAACCGGAATTTTTTCGGCACCGTCCTCTTTGGTTTAAATTAAGATTGAACTATTCATTTATATGAGTCATACAGTGTGACCCATATAATTATTAGTATATAATGGGATTCACATGAATTCTACAGAAATAGAAACAGACGGTTCAGATTCGTCAATCGCCGCAACAATCTTCTTAAATTAAACCCAAAAAATTTCAATTCAGTCTACTCCTTTAGAACCGAAGCTGTAGCCCATAGCAGCAATTAGTTTTATCAATCCAATATTCAACTATTCACACGGCTCCCATAAAGAAACACAAGTCGGAAGCAGCATATGTTTTTATTTTGAATAATGCTATAGGGCACCAGTGGTGTCCAGCACCACAGTAATGTGTCAGTTTGTCACTGGTTAATCATAATTATAATTTAAGTGGGGTCCATGTGGGACCCAGTTTGTTAATTAAATCATCCAGTGACAAACAGACATGTCACTGTGGTGCTGGGCACCACTGGTGCCCCATAGCATTGCTCTTTTATTTTATTTTATTTTCTCTTCAAATTACTCTGGATGGGAGACGATTTAATTAAACATATGCATAATTCAAACTTATATTCTCTTCAAACCATATTAAACAAATTTTAATTAATTACGAAGAAAGACCTAGAGCACCTCCTGTCTAATTTATTCACAAGATTTCCAAATTAGATTACAAAAAGAAAATCTCAAATCACCAAATCAATAACAAGATTTTTATATAAAACATTTCAAAACTCTCAGTAAGGGATGAAAACGATGTCCGGGTTAAGAAATGATTCTACCGACAACCCAAAACCCCAAATGAACGAAAATTACTACTATAATATAACCTCGATAAATATATGTTTGTTAAAATAATAACCTTGTTTATATAATAAACTCTTCTCGTCCCAATTCGAGGCAATGTAACAAATTAATAAACTCGTTAAATGCATACAAATACGATAATATTTTTTTTTTCAAATTTTTTATGACCTAGTAAAAATATAAATTAATAATTAATTAAATACATAAAATAGATTATATATAAAATCCAAAATACTAACAAGATTTGTTCTTGACAACTTCTATTTTCTCTGTTCAAAACTCTTTTATGAATTGAAATATGCTTCTAAAGGCATTTGTTTTTTTTTCCTTTGTATCTAAGCTGAACTCAATTTCATCCTTAATTTTTTTAACAAAACATGCACTATATTTAATATATACAAATATACAAGTATATATTTTCATGTTATAGTTTATAACTCATACATGAATCTTCGTAAATAATAATAGTAATAATAATAATACGCGTACATGTAATTTAAACATAAAACTCTTCTTAAATTAATAATTATTTATTTATCAATGAATAAATAATTTCTCTAAAATAATATTTTTCTTAAGTCCCAACGATATTAGTTTGTAAAGGTTTTACTATAAGTCATTGTGTAATTGGATGATGGATTGTATCTCCACGACAAGATCACACTTGTTAAGTCCTTGTCCGATCGACTAGGATGATGGATTCGTATCTCCTTTACAGGACAAGTTACAGAGATATTCCGAATAGGATGATGGATTCGTATCTCCTTTACAAGACAAGTTACAGAGATATTTTCAAATGAAAGAATGTATCGTTTGGTTTCTTCTCGAATTGGAAGAGATTCTTCTCTAAAGACAAAATTGCTACTTCACTGCGCTAATTGGAGGAGATTCTTCAAGGTGTATTCTAAAGCATATTTTATTGTCACTTGTATAAAGTTTTTATTATTTTTTCTATCATATTATATTTTAAAAGTAGTCTTGTGCCCTATTATTTTATCAGTCCTGACTTCGAAATAGATTATCTTATGCATACATATCCTACGTCTGTGTGCTAAATACAAATTATGAAATAGGTTACGTCTAACATTATTTAAAATTACGTGTGCTAAATACAGATTATGAAATGGGTTACATTTAACATTATTGTTGATATTCCAATTGAGTATCATTTATAAATATAGTTGATGGTGCTTTTTTCTAACGGTCTGTTATGCAGCGGAGCACAACTATTAAATATAAACTACCAACTATGCTTATATTTAATACTAAGATAATATTAAATATAAAATATAAACTAACGACAATATTTATATTTAATACTAAGATAATATTAACTACCAACTATTTACTTGCTGACTACTTTACTAACTTCAAAAAGAGGAAATACAAAATCTGGACTATAATGCAAAAACTCATAAACAAATGGGAAAAATGGTACAAATAAAACTATGGAGGCCCTTAGGAATAAAGGTCCTCACCAACGGAGAAACTAATTTTGGGATGATTAATACCAATTACAGTAGGCTTTATTTATAGCCAACTGTAAACCCCAAATATTCATACACAAACAATGTGGGACAAAGCACAAAATTATTATAAAAACTAACAAGCCAAATTCTAACAATCTCCACCTTGACGAGTTAACAAATCCCACCCAAATTTCTCCAATTCTCGTATCCTCTATCCATTACAGCAACGCCACTTTATGCGCCAAAAGGCACCATCAAACTTGCAGGATGTTGATCAAGTCCAAACAATGATTGAACTTGATCGATGTTACCACCTTGGTCATCATATCTGTAGGACTCTCAGCAGTCCCAATCTTTTGAAGCAGTATCTTTCCTTCATCAATAATCTCTCGCACAAAATGATGTCAGACATCAATATACTTCGTACGTACATGGTATACTGGATTCTTCGCTAAGTGAATAGCACTCTGACTATTAGAATAAATACATACATTCTCCTGAACAACTCCTAGCTCTTCCAGTAATCCTTGTAACTAAATAGCTTCCTTCACAGCCTTTGTAACTGCCATGTACTCTGTCTCTGTAGTAGATAAAGCAACTGTAGACTATAAAGTAGACTTCCAACTGATTGGTGCTCTTGCAAATGTGAATAAATATCCAGTAGTTGATCGACGTTTATCCAAATCACCAGCGTAATCGAAATCAACATATCCAATTACACACTGATCAAGTCTATCATCCTGCCCAAAAACTAAACCAACATATACAGTCTTCAATAAGTACCGTAGAATTTGCTGATATGGTGGCCTATGCACTTCTTATTGTAGATAATGATGTTCCTTCCACGTACAAGGATGCAGTCAAAAGTTCAGAAAATGAACATTGGAAGAAAGCAATGGAGGAAGAAATGCAGTCTCTTCGGAAGAATGAAACTTGGGAGCTAGCTTAATCACCGAAGAACAAGAAGGTAATTGGGTGCAAATGGGTATATACAAAGAAAGATGGATTTCCCGATAAGAATGATGTTCGCTTCAAGGCAAGATTGGTGGCGAAAGACTACGCTCAGTTGAAGAGAATTGATTACAATGAGGTATTTTCTCCAGTTGTTAAACATTCTTCCATTAGAATTTTGTTAGCCTTGGTAGCGCAGTTGTATCTTGAACTAGTTCAATTGGATATGAAAACCGTATTTTTACACAGTGATTTGGAAGAAGAAATCTATATGTCTCAGCCAGAAGGATTCAAGGTTGCTGAAAAAGAAAATTGGGTTTGCAAACTGAAAAGATCACTTTATAGGCTGAAACAATCGTTACAAGCGATTTGATTGGTTTATGATGAGTCAGAAGTACACAAGAAGTGAGTTTGATAGTTGTGTGTATTTTCGTAGGCTACAAGGTGGGTCTTTCATTTATCTACTCTTGTATATCGATGATATGTTGATAGCTTCGAAGAATCAAAAAGAAATTGAGAAGTTGAAGGCTCAGTTTAATCAAGAGTTTGTGATGAAGGATCTCGGTGAAGCGAAGAAGATTCTCGGTATGGAGATTAGCAGAGATAGAGAGAGAAGCAAGATTAGTTTGACTCAGAAGCAATATCTGAAGAAAGTATTGCAGCGTTTTGGTATAATTGAACAATCAAAACCTGTTAGTACACCGCTTACTCCTCATTTCAAGCTTAGTGCGTCTTTCTCCCCGAGTACAGATACAAAGCGAGAGTACATGTCACAAGTTCCATATTCGAATGCGGTTAGTAGCTTGATGTATGCGATGGTGTGTACGAGACCTGACATTTTACATGCAATTAGAGTTATGAGCAGGTATATGCATGATCCGGAAAAAGATCATTAGCAAGCTGTGAAATGGAAAGCAGGTTTACGAATTTCACGTCTTGGCCTATTATGTGCAATTGATTCTTGCTGCTGTTGAGGCTCTTGGGTCGGAACCTCTTCTTTATCTTCAGTGTCCTCTTCTGCCAACGGAGTGTCACCACTATTTTTAACAATATTAGCTGGGACTACTGTTATCGTTTTCTCAAACTCTACCTGCTGCCGACTAGGCTCCACCTGCTGCGGAATGCTAATGGTCTTCTCTTGATCTTCTGTTACCATCTTCAACATGGCAGACTCATCAAAAGTAACATTCCTACTAAATAAAATCTTCCTCGAACTTAGACACCAAAGTCGGTATCCCTTTATACCTGAGCTGATGCCCATAAATAATGCTTTCTTGGCTCTCGGATCCAACTTGGATTCTTTCACATGATAATAGGTAGTGGAACCAAAGATATGTAAAGAATCATAATCACTAGCAGGTTTTCTAAACCATACTTCAAGAGGAGTTTTGCCTCCAATTGCAGTCGATGATGAACGTTAATGAGATGACATGCATACATAATTGCCTCAGCCCAAAAAACTTTGCCCAACCCAGCATTGGACAACATACACCGAACCTTCTCCAGCAAAGTCTGATTCATGTGTTCTGCCACCCCATTCTGCTATAGTATTTTTCTGATTGTAAAGTGACGCACAATACCTTCAGACTAGCAAACTCCCAAAAATGGATCGCTCCTATATTCTCCACTATTGTCTGATCGAAGTCGTTTGATCTTTCTGCCTGCTGAGTCAAAAAATATTTTTCTATTTAAGCAAAACTTCAAGCACGTCATCTTTATTCTTCATTACATATACCCAAACTCTTCTGGAAAAGTTGTCGACAAAAGTAACAAAATAGTGCATACCTCCCAAAGAAGCTGTCTTGGTAAGTTCCCACATATCTGAATGAACATAATCCAAAATACCCTCAGTATTGTGAATTGTTGTGCCAAACTTCACTCTTGTCTGTTTTCCGAGAACACAGTATTTACAAAAGTCTAACTTGCAGGTCTTCACTCCTTTCAGAAAGCCTTGCTTTACCAAACTAAAGAAAGCTTTTTCCCCTTCATGTCTCAAACGCATATGCCGTAACCTGGTAATTTCTGAAGCTTTATTATCTTCAGATTCCGCAGCAGCTGATCCAATAACTATACTACCATTGTAGTAATATAAGTTATTTCTTCTTGTACCTTTCATCACCACCAAAGAGCCTGAAGTAACTTTCAGAATTCCATCTCGTATAGTCATAGCGAAGCCTTTGGATTCTAAAACTCCCAAAGAGATGAGATTCTTCTTCAATTTCAGAACATACCGAACATCTGTCAGAACTCTAGTCGATCCATCATGATTCCTTAATTGAATTGAACCTACCCCTGCTATTTTACATGATTCATCATTACCCATGTAAACAACTCCACCATCTAGCTCTTCAAAGTTGAAGAACCACTCCTTGTGAGGATACACATGGTAAGTACAACCCGAATCTAAAATCCACTCGTCACGCTGAGACGTCATCGGCTGACTAACTAGAGCAAAATCTGACTCATCATCTTCAACTTCAGCTACATATGCATCGGAAGTAGCCTTGCCCTTGCCTTTATTCTGTAACTTCGGACAATCTTTCTTTCAATGCCCTTTCTCTTGACAAAAAGCACATTCATCTTTACTAGGTCTTCCCTTCGAACGATATCTACCCCTTTTCTTCTGCTTATGGCTTTGACTACGTCCCCTGGCTGTAAGCGCTTCTGCTGGAATGTCCCTATTTTCCTTCTTATCTTTCTTTCGAATCTCATGATTGCACAATGCAGCAGTCACTTCATCGAAGGATAATTTTTTCTTCCTATGAAGCAATGTAATACAGAGATGATCTAACTCATATGGAAGAGACCCAATCAGCAATATTACTTATCCTCATATTTGAAGGTTTCATCCAAATTCAACATGCAATCAACTGGTTGAACATATCAATGTAGTCACCAATAGTGGTACCAGGCTTCTGAAAAGTCAATTCTTTAAGTATAGCCGGTTCTTATTGCTCTTCTTCATGTATTTGTTCTCGAGCGCCTTCCACAGCTTACTTGCAGAAGTCTCCATCATGAATGGATACTTCTCTTCTCTACAAAGATATGAGCGGATCATACCACAAGCTTGACGATTGATCCTTTCCCATTCTTTATCATCCATCTTCTCAGGTTTCGTTTCCTCTAGAGCAACATCCTGATCTTGTTAACATAAACCATCCAATACCTCGCACTGCTACAAGCCAAGTTATTTCGGCCATCAAATTTCTCCACATCGATTTTTGCACTAGTCACAGTCTTCATCTTTGCCGGCGTTGACGAAGATTCTGACATTTCTGCTAATATTTCAAATAGCTACTAAACAAAGCCTAAGGCGATCCTGCTACTTTGATACCACTTGTTGTGCAACGGAAGTACAACTACTCTAATTGCTTATATTTAATACTAAGATAATATTAAATATAAACTATCAACTATCTACTGAAATTAACGAAAGCAGAAAATATTAAATACAAAAATAAAGGGAAACACAAAATTTAGCGAGGTTTGGCAAATTACCTACGTCTTCGGGGCGTTGCTGACTACTTCACTAACTTCGAAAAGATAAAATACAAAATCTAGGCTATAATGCAAAAACCCAGAAACAAATGGGAAAAAGAGTACAAACAAAACTATGGAGGCCCTTAGGAATAAAGGTCCACAGAAATAGGAAAACTAATTTTGGGATGATTAATACCAATTACAGTAGACTTTATTTATAGCCAACTGTAGACCCCAAATATTCATATACAAGCGATGTGAGACAAAGCACAAAACTATTACAAAAGCTAACAAGCCAAATTCTAACACGGTCAATATGTGTTCTCACCTCCTTCAATATCTACGCTTATGGCACTAGGACCTCGGAAGTGTCACTTACAAGACACTCCAATTCTTAAGTTAGTAGAGGTAAAGAATATGAAAGAAACGATGATTCAATACAATTCTTAATGTGGTATTTATAGATGGAGGGAATTATGGATTAGTGGTCCCTCAGTCTAGCCATGTGTCCTTCCTACATTCACCTGTCCTTACAAGTAGTGAGAGCACTACATTTAGAGACTGGAGGTGAAGGAGCTACCTGCACCTTTTCCTACTGCAGGCCACTATTGTAGGTTAAGAAATGGTACCATATGTAAGGTAGGATCGTGGCTCTCAAGAATGTCTCACTCCGGCCTGGGTTCGTGTCTAACCTGAGCCTATATGGTGACTTGGAACCCTCATACCTGATCTGTCTCTTATGTGTCTTAATATGAAGTTAGGGGTATCAGGACCCGTTTAGGGATTTGGCAGACCATCGACATTACGGGGTCTATCTTCCTTTTAAGCTCATTGCGGTATTCGGGTTTTATGCCCACTTGAGAGTCTAATAAGAATTAGCTGTTTGTCATGTGACTTTAAATGAACCTTAATAGATAAGGACTAAATTTCTTCATGTGGCCTTTCCCATACTCATCAGATGGTTTATTGCGGTTAATTAGTCTGGATTAACTCCCAATTAACCCCTTAATCCATTCCACATGGAGGAATGTTGTTGCCCATGAATTATGGGTCCCATAGTACTATTATAAGAAAATCAAATTATAAGAGAAGTCTAGAATAAAATTGAAAAAAAAAAAAAAAATTTTAAAAAAAAGAGCTGTGAAAAGGTTTTCTTGAAAAACAAAAGAAATAATAAAATGTACAAATATATATTTATGGACAAGTTATTTCCACAAAATAAATGACTTTAGTGTCATTGATTCATTAAAGAAATTATTTTTATTTCCCTTAAAACAATATTGTTAATGAAATTAAAACTATAATACAATATATATATCTAAGGAGATTAAAATGGCTTATTAGAATAAAAGGCAAAAAAGATATATATTCTAAGCATTAAAAACAGGTAGAGGATCTTTCTTAAAGAAAAATAAATATTTCAAAAAAAATTATTAGATAGATTATATTGTTATTTTTGGAAAAATCATTGATTTTTGAAAATAAAAACTCAACCTTTTAAATTTCAACTTATAATTCAATACACAAATGTTTCCCTATTATCAAATTTGGCAAAAAAAAAATAAAAAATAAAAATGAAAATAACGACCTTAGCTCTAATTATTATTCCTGAACTGGTTATTTGTTTTTAATATTTTCTATGGATGAACTAGTTTTAAATGATGGCTTTTGCAAAATGATATTGAAGTAAGTATTAGAAGATCTTCTTAAAGATGGTAGGTACATACTTTCGTAACAAGATATTTTAAATAAAAATAATATCTTCTAAGAATCCATCTAAATACTATTAAAAGTAACTTTTAAGCTCTAAAAGATATTTAAAAAGTATGCCTGGCTGATAGTATCTAAATATCTTTTGATTAATATATCACTAAACATATTAAGCTTTTTCTAAACAAGTTGATAGTATCCAAATATCTTTTGATTAATATATCACTAAACATATTAAGCTTTTTCTAAATAACAAGGTGGTTTTAGGGGCTTTTCTTCTTTTTTTCTCTCTATCTCTTATCGTCCATCATTACAATCATACTTGAAAATATTATAAAGAACAAGAATTTTTGAGTTACCTAATGAGTATTTGATAACATATGGTAACTACTTATGTTAATAATAACCAAGCTGGTTCCTAATTTCTATGTCAACTTGATTGATGTCCACATAAGGTGAAACTAATTTAGTTATTGGTTTCTCTGGTAATCAGATTAGTTTCCAGTTACAAGTTGAATCCAATTTGGTTTATAGTTTTAAAAAATATCATTTTATCAATAATTTTGTTGTTGATTACAGCTTATAGTAAATGATTTGTTTATTAATTTCTAGTAACCAATTTGGTTATTGATTTTCAGGAACTAATTTTGTTATTAGTTTTCGGTTTTCAGGAAAAAAAAATCAGTAACCAATTTTATTATTAGTTTCACAAAACCCAATTTTTTACTAATTTTTTTGCTGATTTGATATTGGTCTCTGGTAACTAGAAACTAATTTAGTTTTTAATATTCAGTAATTAAATTAACAAAATTAGTTTCTTGTTACTGTTAAAAACTAATTTGATTTCTAGTTTCCAGTAGCAAAATTAGTTTCTAATTAATTTTTAGCTATTACTAAATTGGTTTTTGGAAGTTTTAATAACATTTTATTCTTTTCTTCTTCTTTTTTTATAACTTTTTTTTTTTCCAATTTGGTGATTGCAAATCATTTTGATTACAATAAACTAAAATTAGGAGGAAAAAAAGAAGGCATGTTGTAATTTTCAACAAATAGTTAGAAACCCATACTTTCATATACTTTTTCAAATTAACGCCATCATTAGGAATCTCAAAACAAAATGAGATAGTACAAAGGACAAACGAAAAAAAAAAGAAAAGAAAAAGAGAGAGAGAGAGATGGAAAAAAAAAGAAGAGAGAGAGAGAGAGAGAGAGAGAAACTTGTAAAGGGTAAAGAAAAAAAAAAGAAAGGGAAATACAATAAAAGAGACAAATTAAAGATACAAAATGAGGTCACTGAAACTCAAAATAAGGCAGGTAACGTGGTGCATAGCAGTACTAACCACTACGCCAATACGTTTCACAATCTTTTAATCTCACTTTTTAGCTTTATAAATGTTATGTTAAAAGATTGCTATATTTATAGTTATAGCACCGCGCTATTCAAATCCAGATTTTAGAGAAATGCGATTTTAGGTTCTATGGGATTAGTACTTATTTTTTAGTCTGTGTTTTTGTTAAATTTTTTTTAAATAAATAGTAGCACTAATTATCATTTTTCCTTAAATAAGTGATGAAATAGAATGGGATTTGGACATTTATACCTATTTTTTAAAAAATAATACCAAATTTACAACCTTTCAAAAATAATAAAAATTCCGTACGACGTTTTTAGGGTATTTTTCTAAATATTTTGGGAGCTAGAAAATGCGGTGGTATTTTAGTAAATAAGCAATCTCTTTTTTTTTTTTTTATAGGAAAACACGAAAGTTTCCTGGAAACCAATTTGATTTCCTATAAGCGGAATGTCCTTTACGTAAATAAATTACAGGAAACCACAAAAGTTTCCTGGAAACCATTATGGTTTCCTTTTTGTAAAAAGCCATGCAGCTAAATAAATCAAAGAAAACTACTATGGTTTCCAATAAACTACTATCATGGTTTCCTTTATGCAGAATATCATGTACCTAAGTAAATCACAGGAAACTATGAAAATCATTGTAGTTTCTTTTAGCATAATGCTCTATAGCTATGTAAATTACAGGAAACCAAGAAGGTTTATTGAAAACCATTGTGATTTCTAATTTGCAGAATGCTTTGTAGCTAAGTAAATTACAGGAAACCACGAAAGTTTCATAAAAACTATTGTGGTTTCTTTTTTAAATCATAGAAAAATAATAAAAGTTTCCTGGAAATTATTGCAGTTTCCTTTTTGCAGAATATTCTTTAACAAGAATTGAGTGAGGCATTGAATAAGAACGTTGTAAAATATGATCAAGTTTTCAAATTAAGTAATTATATTTTTGAAGTAAAAGCAACAGAAAACTATTTAATAACAAATTAGATTTTGATTTCAAAGAATAGCTATAACCATCTTATTTTTTTAGGGAAACCAAATTAGTTTGAACTAGAAACTAATTTGGTTTCTGATTTCTATTTCTTGATTGACTATTAGATTCTAATGACCACAACTAATAGTTGGAAACTAAGAGTAAAAATGGTTTCTAGCTTCTAATATTAGTTTTTTTTTTAAAGAAAAATAAAATGAGTTTCGAAAAATGAATTCAAAAAAGAAAATATGAAAAAAGGAATAAATAAAGGAAAAAGACTTAAAATAAATATAAAAAAAACAAAAGTTAAAAAGAAAAGAGTAATAAAATTCGATGTGAAAAAAAATTAGAAAGAGAAAATGAAAAAGGAAAAATATAGAATAAGAAAGAAGATAACAAAGAAACTATAAGAGAACAAGAAAAAAAAAGGTTCAGGAAAAAGAAAAAAAAAAGTTTAGGAAAAAGAAAAAAGAAAAAGGAAAAAAGTTGTAGATTTGGGAATTGATGCTATGATGGGAATGACAAAATGGACCATGCTCATCGACAGATCCAACAATATTCCCAGTTAGTTTTGAACTTATTTTTATTATAAATGGTTTTTTACAAAAATACTACCGCATAACTTATAATTTAAAATGTGGTCTATTTTTTAAAAAAAGTCGTACAAAAAGAAGTGTATTGGGCTAGGTCGTATTTTTGGTAATATTTTTCTAAAAGTAGTATAATATGTCATTTTCTCAAATAGAATGGAGTGGGCCCAAATGGTGATTTAAATCACCTTGCTATTCTTTGCCAAATGGTCGAATTTTAGGTGATTATTTAAAAAATGACCCTTTCTCAAGTACTTTTAAATAACAACCGAATTTCTCTAAAACAATACCTAAATAAATCAATTTTATGAGGAATATACCAATATCAGATACAAGCGAAATTGATATATTTTGTATAAAATTTATATAGTAGTAAAACAATTGATATAAGTAAAACTGATATATAAACATGAAATTGGTATATTTTACAACTGATCTACTAAAAATGGCCATTTAGCAAAATAAAATAGGAAAAATGGCTTATTAAATAGTTGTAAAAAACGGCCATGTTTTAAACTTGATGTAAAAAAGGGATACTTTTTTAATAAATACTCTTTAGAAGTGGATGATATGAAATGGAGTGGCCCAAATAGACATAGGATACACCGCAACAGATAAAATGAACAATGTCCTGTCTCATTTTTTTTTAAACTTTGTTTTCATCAACCTAAGTTAGTCTACCTTTAATGTATATTCATTCTTTTCCCCGTTTTCAAGGAATTTGTTCATTCGTGGATGCTATTTTTTTTTTTCCGTTTAATTCTGTATGACACAAAACATTTCATAACTATGTTTTTCCGAGAACTTTCGGGTCGTTTGGTACAGATTCGAATTTTATTCTTTAAATTCAAAAAAAAGTTTCATAAAATTATTTCTAAATTTAAAAAATATGATTCAAATTTTATACTAATCCGATCCTATGTTTTTACAATTTTCTTTTTAAAAAAATAGAAGACAAACAACGTAGTAGAAAGCGGCAACAATAAATTTTGACATGTGTTGTTGTCTCGATGACTGTTTCAAAGCATGGAGTTGGGGTTTGTGTAATAAAAGAAATTTTTTGCATAGAAGAAAAATAGGTCGAAAAGAAAACTGAAACTAATGGAGGGAATCCTTGTTTCTTGTCAATATGTCATATCCTACACTCTAGATTTTCTCAGCTTTCGACCCCGGAAGAGTAAAAACCACTTTCATTCTTTCTTTTAATTGTGTCATTTGGTTATGATTTAGTATGGTGATCGAAATTATTAACGATTGTGATTGACTGGGCCCGCGAACTATTTCTGACAATTATTGAAATTTGCGCTATTTTTAATCATGACCAAGGAAAACAACTCACTACCATATATTAAAATTTAATACTCCATGTACTTTACCTACTTTTTTTTTTACATCTTTTTTTAAAGCACTCTCATAATTCAGGCCTAGCTTCATCTCATCAACGCGTTCAGTTTCTCTATAAAACCGAAGGAAATGAATGGCAATGTACGCAGTGCAAAACACATAAATATCTATATACTACTCTCTTCTCATCTTTTTTCTACTTTGTTTTCCTTCTGTACAAATTAAAAGAAAGAAAGAGGGAAAAAAAACACTATTATCATAAAATGGCAACTGTGGAGAAAATCCAACCAGTGAACCCGAGAGGTAAAGGTGTGGCCTCAATTTTAGCCATTGGAACAACCAATCCCAACAACGTCGTCTATCAAGCTGACTATCCTGATTATTACTTCAACATCACCAATTCCGAGGATAAGCCTAAGTTGAAAGAAAAATTCAAGCGCATCTGTAAGTATTGTTTTTATTATGATAACGTTAATACGTACTTATATAGAATATCACCCTTTTCATTTATTTTTTTTTCCAAGAAAGAATATCACATTTAAGTTATAACGAACTTGTCAACTGAGCTAATCTAAGTTGGTCCAAACCTTTGGGGGTGGACGTGCGTAAGTTTTGGGACGCATGGTTTGAAGTCTCGTTAATGACAAAAAAATGTTCCCAATTCTAAGCAAAAAAAGTTTATATGGAAATTCATCAAATGAAATAAGCTTACATATGTACGTATATAAGAGAAAAAATAACATTTTTTTTATATAGAGAAAAATAACATTTGACTGCTCTCTAAGTAACATTCTTTAATTAAATAATATTCGTTTACTGAAAAAGTAACATTGCATTATGTACTTGCGTAGGCGAGAAATCAATGATAAAGAAACGATACATGCACTTGACCGAGGAAGTCCTAAAGGAAAACCCAAATCTGTGTGCCTACGCGGCCCCATCGCTGGACGTGCGTCAAGACCTGAAAGTCAGCGAAGTCCCAAAGCTAGGTGAGAAGGCAGCAGTGAAGGCCATCAAGGAGTGGGGCCAACCCCTCTCCAACATCACCCACATCGTCTTCAACGCCACCTCAGGCGTCGACATGCCCGGCGCCGACTACCACCTCGCCAAGTCTCTTGGCCTCAAGCCATCGGTCAGGAGAGTGATGCTCTACCACCAGGGCTGCTTCGCCGGTGGCACCGTCCTCCGCATTGCCAAGGACTTGGCCGAGAACAACCCCGGCGCAAGGGTCCTCGTCGTCTGCTCCGAGATCACCGTCACCACCTTCCGGGGCCCCGCCGAGGGCGACAATGCCTGCCTTGTGGGGCAAGCAATCTTCGGCGATGGCGCGGCGTCCATCATCATCGGTGCGGACGACAGCCTGTTGCCATCCGAACGAGCGCTGTTTCGGCTCATGTCGTCGTTGGAGACCGTGCTTCCCGACTGCGAGGAAGCGATTCAGGGTCACCTCCGCGAGGTTGGCCTCACTTTTCAACTCATACCTGAAGTTCCGGCGCTGATCCGCGACAACATCGAGAAGTGTCTCGATGATGCATTCACTCCGTTCGGGATCGACGACTGGAACTCGCTCTTTTGGGTGCCACACCCCGGCGGCGCCGCTATCCTCCGAGAGATCGAAGGGAGGCTCAACCTGGACAAGGACAGACTTAGGGCCACGTGGCACGTGCTGAAAGAGTACGGCAACATGTCGAGTGCAACTGTGTTCTTCATACTGGATGAGATGAGGAAGAAGTCGATTCAGGAGGGGAAGAGCACCACTGGTGAAGGGCTGAAATGGGGAGTTCTCTTTGGGTTTGGACCAGGGATCACGGTGGAGACTGTGGTGTTGCAGAGCGTCCCAATAAGTGTTGAGTAGATTTGAAATTAAAAAAAAAAAAAAAGAAAAGAAAATATGCCTGCTATGCAACGCAAGACTCTGAATAAATGTTTGGTTATCATGCATTAAGTGTGTTAGTTTTTATTATTGTAATGTTATCATTTAATAAAATATGCAAGCATGCATGGAATTTGTTGTAATATGGTCTCTACAATAGATATCGCTTTTGTTATTTGTTCTTAAATAACGTATGGGCCAAAAAATATTCAGAAATTTACAAGGTATCCAAAAAATTATTATTGTATATAACAGACCAAAGTCCTCAGAGTTGGGAATCCATAGAAAAGAAAATGTATCAATGAGCACTACCGGCTTGACCATAAAGCAAAAATAAGGCAATACTTAAGCCCATATTTGGGAAGGCCACCAAAATTTTCCCTTTCTGTAGTAGTTTTCTTTTTTATTTTAAGGTGGAATATTAACAACAGTCTATATTGTAGCTATTATATATGATCAGGTCAAAAATCAAATGTTCCTAAGAAACTAATTTATCACTCTCGCTTTTTTTTTTTTTTCGCGTGATGACAAACGTAAGATTTATTTGGAAAGTTAATATCTTTTATATATTTTTTATTTTTTTTTCTTTTTCTATACGCTTTACGACTCTTCTCTTTCTTAGAACGAAAGTCTCTCTTTCTCAAGATTATAAAATACTGTTCTTTTCTCAAAATTTTTGCTATATGTGAAAACACATATATGAGAGGAAATGAAAAAATCACTTAAAAAAAAATTTCTCCATCAAATAGAGAGAGAGAGAGAGGAAGTCATAAAAAGAAAGAGAAAAAAAGGCCATGGAAATAAGAGTTCGAATATCTCCAATTTCTTTCTTATTTCTTGATTTTTGTTTTTTAAGTTTTACATTAATTGTTTTATTTTTTTATTGTTGCTTGAAAAAAGAAAAAAAGAAGTATCCAAACTGTACACTAACTTGAATAAGTTTCCCGAATTGGGTGTTGATGAATTCGGCCAAAAAAAATCCAAACTGTACACTAACTTGAATAAGTTTCCCGAATTGGGTGTTGATGAATTCGGCCAAAAAAAAGCATTCTGGATGAATGACTGCTTGATAGCCAGTTTTTTTTTTATGAATGCTTGATAGCTAGTTCACATCTCATGATATTTAATGGCACAATGACTCCATATGAGGCCAACACTCTCACTCTCTCCTATCCAATCGTCTTATATAGCAAATAAAAAAAATAAATAAATATACCAAAAGAAGGCAAAACGACAAGAAGCAAAAACAGGGTGCTAATAATTGTGTGGCTTGGCTAAAGCAGGAAAGAATCAAAGCCTTACTAACCTTTGTGTTTTGAAAGAAATTATACAAGAAAATAAATGTAGTTAATCTAGGTGAGAATAAAATGAGGTTAAAACACAGGGGACATAATTATGATATTTCTACAAATTTAATATTGTCTTTTATTTTGTATTAATTATGTATCTATATTTTAAATCTTTGTAAATTTATATTTATGTATAAATTAAATGATTTATACTAACTATTTTGAGTTATTTTTATTAAATTTTTTATATTTACCAATAAAAATAAGATATTTTTAATTTAAATTCCGTATTTAATAAAAAATTCATTGATTAATTTATATATAGAAAATATATTTACAAAAATTTAAAATATAGAGATATTATTTTAAATAAACAAAAAATATAATTAAAATTGTAAAAAAAATCGTACTTCAAAATATTTTCTAGCAGTTGATCCCAAAACATAAAATAAAGAGTAATGATTAGGACATAAAAAATTTACATTCATGATGCATCATCCATTTTAACTACTATTTTATTTAAAATGGGACCACACCATTTAAAATTTAATGGTTGAAATAGATCCCACATCATGTAGTGTAAGTCTTTGTTGTAAATTTTTAGTTTTTCTAGCATTGCTCTAAGACAAACAAAAACAAAAGAACCAATTAGTTGGCGTGTCTCTCTAAGGACGTGAAAGGCGACTTTCTGATTGCGCGCGTGGGTCCTGTTTTTGACGTGGACAAATCCACATCCGTCATGATAGATATCCGGAAGAATCCCTACAATCTGTCCTTTTGTGATATCTGCCAGTTTTTGTCTTCTTTTTTTTTTATGCCTTTTTAGGAAAGGAAAACGTTTCCCACGTTGGAGTGGTTGTTGTCAACGGCCTGTGGGACCCATTTTCTTTAATTATGCTCATGTTTTAGCAACTAATTTACTGTTTATACCGTTCCAGACGAGGTCTATATGCACGGTATTTTTTTTTATCTCAAAAATATATATATATATATTTAACAAAGGTTCACGCTATCAAATTAATTGGTTTGCAGTATTTCGTGTCTTTCGGGGACTTGAGACTTGAAAGGAGCAAGTAATTGTCCATTCGGCCATTTTTTTAAGTCTACATTAACATGTTTTCTCTCATATGAAGTCAGGCTTTTTTATTCGCAGCTAGTTTTGAATGGGTAGGAAAATTTAAAAAAAAAAATTAAAATAGAAAGAAAATATACTGATCTTACATGAATTCCATTTTATTGATTGATCACTCCCCCCTCCTGTACTAAAATTCGAGAAACGTTATGAGATCTATTTGCCAATAATACCCTTTTATTGATAGAGATTTACCACTATGTACACAGAAATCATCACCAACCACCCCTTGAAGAACTAAATTAACCCCTTGGAGAACTAAATTATTGGACCAACCACTCACCAACCTTTGGACACAACTGACACAATCACGTGCTTTCCCTGAATCTATCCACTGATTCAATCTCACCGTTCTGTTCTTGAAACCTAAACTCAAATTTACTACAGAAACACATTTTGTGAAGAGTTAAATGCTAGTGGCCTGTTTTTCCCCTTCTCGAAGGGGCCAATCTGACGCTCTAACATTTGATCTAAATAGTAAGGCTTTTTAATACAAGAACCTGATCTCACAAAGAACTAGTAAAATTAACATAAATTTATTTTTTTTTGGGAGCAAAACTCCTAATGTCCCCTAATATTAATCATTTATTTGTGGTTTTTAGGTCTTTATTTTTAGACTTTGTTTCACATTAATATCTTTTAGGCTATGTTTGATAGAAGGGATAGGGTCGGTGAAAGAAAATGTGAGAGAGAAAAGCGGGAGGAAAGTGAAAAAAAAAGTTGTTTGGTATAAATTAAAAAAGGAGTGAAAAGGAAAAAAAGAGAGAAAAGGGGATTGAAAACTATTAGGTGGGCCTCACAAAATTTTTCCACTCAAAATTAGAGAAAAAATGGGACAAAAAGAGAAATTAGTTAATGAATAAGTTTAAGTTACTTAATTACTCTTACATATCAATTTTAAAAATCAATATATTAAGAGTAAAATAGTCAATTAAAATAAATCAATTTTTTTTCCCTCTCTACATACCAAACAGCTATAAATAAAAAATATTTTCTTTTCCATCCTACATATTTTCTTTTCCTCTTATTTTTTCATTCCCTCTTATTTTCTTTCCTCTCTACTAATCACTACAAGAAAACATGCCTATACGCAAAAGCAACGCTATATCTCAAGCCAAAAATTATACTATACATTCTATAGCGACGATAAATATGATTTATTTAATAAATTTGATTTTTTTAAAAGATAAAAAGAATAAAAAAATTAAAAATTAATATATTTAACCTATAACGACGACATTTGTCATGATTGTAATGTTTATTTTTAATTTTTTTAATGTAAAAAAATAAAAATAATAAATAATAATAAATTTAATATATTTAACCTATAGTGACGACAAAGGTTTGAAATGAAATTTTGAGCAGCAACATTTACCGCTCTCAATTTCAAAATTTATATGAAACGATATCATTTGGGCTATAGCGATGACTCTTCCTATCTATAGCGATACAAAATGTCATCGCTATAGAGGCCGTATAATAAAACGTTAAATATTTTTCTTCTTCTTCTATCCTCATATTCATTCACTCACTCTCTCCAAATCCCACTCACTCTCACCCTTTCTCCCCGATTTGCACACTTTCTCACTCCTTCTCATCTGTCACTCTAAAATAATATATATTCATATATATATATATATGCATATCTAGTTCTTTTTTTCTCTTTTATGTATTTATATAAATCTTTCGTTATAAATACTAATTTTTTATTTTCTTGATTGATTGTTACTCAAGTTTGTGTTATTGTAGATTTCAAGTTTTTTCTTCATTAGAGAGGTAAAGTTTATTAAATTCTAATATAGTTTAATTGATTTTTTAAATATGAAGATTAAATATTTTGAGTATTTATATGAATATGTGGATTTTGCGGAGCATTTATTGATTTGAGGTTTAATATACTTTTTGTGAAATATATATTTTGGTTTATGAAATTTATTAATAGTTTGATTTTAGAGTATGGAATATATTAGTTTTAAGAGTATTAGTTTTAATTTTGGACTTTGATTTGGAAGTTTATTTTTTTGTAGTTTTTGTTTGGAGTGATTATAATTCTTGTGGGTATAACTTTATTGTTTATCTTTTAAAAGTAATTATTTAAGAATTAATTTAGATTAGTTAAACTATAGCAATGACTAAATTGCGACGATTTTGTCGTCGCTATAGGTCTATAGCGACGACAATATGATCTGTAGATCCCTTCTCTTGTGGAGCAAACATAGCCTTAATCTTTTTTGTCTAAAACTGTTGTTAATTCACACTTGCCCAAACATACTCATCCCAGCAGGGGTAAAATTAGAAACAAAAAAAAAAATATTTAATAAAAAAAGAGTAGGATTATCGTTTTCGTTCAAGACGGATGTAAGAAATTGAAAAATTTTATATGGTTTTTAATATAGATCTATTTTAGTCTATTTATTAATATACCTAGAATAGAGTTATATGAATATATTACAAATTTTATGGGACATATATTGCCAATATTATATTTCTTCAAATTTTATGGGACAGAAAAGATTAAAAGGAATTAACGTGAAATAAAAATATAAGAATAAGGACCTAAAAACTACAAATAAAAGAATGAGGACTTAACTATAAAAAAAAAACCAACAAATGCACCTTTCTTTTTTATCAAAATCAATATTAGGGTACTTCAGGGATTTTTGCTCCAAAAAATTGAGTTCAAAGTTAATTTTATTAAATTGTTCTGAGTTCATGGGATTTTTGTATTAAAAGGCCAAATGGTAATTTAGGCCCATAATTCTTTAAGACTAAAATAGGCATGAGAGTACATGATTTTACCTCTTTTATTAAAATGCAAAATAAAATAAAAGAGACATTATTAGAAAAATGACTATTAACGTCACTTGAACTATGTCGTTTGTTGAAAAATCGACATAGTTTGTACGCCATATCGTCTGACCTAGAAACAACATCGTATGTGATCATATCGTGTCGCTTTTAAATTGCCAATATTAACTGTCGTTGTGGCACTTATTCGAACTACCACATCAATTCCTACAGAAGCAATGTGGTAGTTAGGGTTGTCAATTTGTCCCGTGGGGTCGGGTCCCTGCGGGGCCCCACCCCTAATGGGGCGGGTTCGGGGGGGCCTATTCGGGGACGGGGTCGGGGCGGGGCCAGGGGCGGCATTCCCCACCCCGATATACCTATTACATTATTTTCTAAAAAAATTATATATATAAACAAAACAAAAATGAAATTGTCTATATAAACATAATACAAATTACATTATGGTATTTATGGACTCATGGTATTTTTATAGTTTTTGGACTTTTTTTTATTATTGATATTTTGTGTATTTTTTCTTCTAATAAAATTTGAGTAGAGCTTTTATCTCTATGATATATACATATATTAACTCTATGATTTTTTTTAAATCACTCTATGATGTTGAATGAAGAGATAAAATAAAATTTCATCCCTAGGAGTGAGATGTAACTAAAATGTAATTTTTTATAATTATTATGTTTATTAGGCGGGGATTCCCCGCCCCACCTTAAACCCGTCAGGGATTCCCCTCCCCGCCCCTGCCGGGAATTCCTCGGGGGCGGGGACGGGGATGAGGATGAAATCTAGCGTCGGGGACGGGGGCGGGGTGGGCATTCCCCGGCCCCGCCCCGACCCGTGTACATCCCTAGTGGTAGTCCATCATATCACATCGATTATAAAACGACGTAGTATGACGTGGAGTTTTCACGTCATTTATGGAGCGACATGATACGTATTTCTACTAAGTTGCCCTATAAACGATGTGGAATTATTGTTTTGTAGTAGTGAGAACATGAACTTCCTCCATTTTTGGTAGATGAGAAAGTGAATATTTGAACTAAAATATTTTTCTGTCAAAAGCAATGATGGAGCCACTACGGGCCGGGGGACGGTGGCCCCCACCTCATTTTTTTTTAAAGAATTATATTTTAGCCTTAATTTTGTCTAAAATTTGAGTTTTATCCTCTACTTATTCCTCTTTAATTTTTATAATTTTAGTTTTTGCCCTTCTTTTATAAAAAAAAAAAATTTAATAGTACTCCTAATATGATCAACTAATTGTTTTTAAATTTCTGAATTTTAGTTATATATATTATTTTTAAATACTAAATTTTTACCTATATTTTAGATAATTTTTCTTTGTCCTCGCTTTAAATATTTTTTTAATTCTATATTAGTGTATATTAACTAATATCTTTCAGAATTAGTAGAAAATTTTTTTATTGCATGCCCCCTAAAAAATTTTATGCCTCCGTCATTGGTCAAAATTAATTTTTAAAAATTTCATTGTTTTATCTTAAACGTATGGGCCCGAGAAATTATGGCCCATTTGGACAGATTTCTATCATGTCAAGAAGGTACTTTCTTCCATTTGGTAGAATAGACTTCCACCAAATCAATAGAATTTTGGACCACAAAACGTAATGAGAGATTTGTTTTTAGAATAATAAACATAACGAGAGATAGTACAAAATCATTTGGCATTGAGAATAGAGATATGCTAGCTGTCATATATGTCATCATTTCACTGAAAGAAAAGCTTTCCGATATATGATCTCAGAAAAAGTAGATATCAGTTTTCAACATGGCGAAATCACTCTCTGCGTTATTTCTAGCTTGTGGGTTAGCTCTTTTGGCTTCTTCAATGGCCTCCGCTGCAGTGGTGGAGCATTCTTTATATGTAATTGATTTAACTTCTTTACTCTCTCATTTTGCTTTTAATTTATTTTCCTATAATTTATACTTTCCTTCTACTTTTTCTTAAACTTCACCCTGTTGCTTTGTTGATCTATTCCATGTTCTTAACAAGCTACTTAGCTAGCAAGAATAGAGAATATAAATTTAATCGCTGATTATATGTTAATATGTATTTATTAATTTCTGGTTCTTATATGTACATTTATATTCTCATTGCTAATTATTTATATGTGTATGCAGATTAAAAACCTTACTGTGAACCACCTCTGCAGTGACCAAGTAGTAACTTCAGCAAATGGAAGCTTGCCAGGCCCAACGATAAGCGTCCATGAAGGTGACACCCTTGTCGTCCATGTCTTCAACCAGTCACCCTACAACATCAGCATTCACTGGTAATATATTATAACTATATATAATTAATTTCTTTATTATTTCATTACTGAGTTTTGAGAAGTTTTGAATGAGAAGCGTTATTATAGCTAACTTAATCGAGAAATTCCGGCGAGATCTCCGATGGCCAAAGATCCAACAAATAATAAATTCTTCAAATTCACATATATAACAAGAAAGATCTTCATCAAGATAGCACAAAACAAAGCCTACAGATGTGTGTGCTTATATATATATATATATATATATATAGATTTTGATAGAGTAATTAGCCAAAAATATAAATGGATTTTCAAAGATTTGTGCTTGAAAGAGAGAGATGTGATTAATGTGCCCACAGTAAACATACCTTAGGTAGGTGTCGTCATAATGCGTCATGCGTTTCCATAAGAAATAAAATAAAAGAAAAAAAAAAAAAGCTTAGTTGTGAGTTTTTGATATTTTAGGTTTAGAATTTTGGATTCTGAAGTTTAGAAAGTGGTAATCGCCATGGGAAGAGAGCTTAAGCTAGAATCAGTGATAAGGTTGATGTCAATGGTAATAGCTAGAAGAAACTCATGCTCTCTAAAGATATAATATGCTTTTCTTGGAAAAAAGTTTCATAGATCCACAGTACTTTAAATCCTGTAAGTACCCCAAAAACATTAATTACACCAAAATACTCTTATGATCTTTCATGTTGAGTATCAGAAATGAGCTGGCTTTTACAAAAGAGCGTAATCTTCATCCTCGGCAAGTGGAGGTTTGATTTGAAACAGAGTGTTATTTCGGTTATAATGGATCTTTACACGTCCAAGGAAATGGTATTTGGAGTTGATCTAGAAAACCTTGTTTTGGATTCTAAACGACATATTGATACATTAGCACAGTGAGGGAGCGAGGAATTTTTTTATAGGGTATATATTAAAAATTTTTTTTAGCTAATTTTGAATTACGTTGGTAAATATAGACTAATATAGAACTCAAAATATTATTTACAGTAAGTGAAAAGAAAAATTATCCAAAATAAAGACTAAATTTGATATTTTAAAATAATATAATAAAGTTCACAAATTTTTTTAAAAAAAAAATTTGTGGGTCATATTAGAGGTATTATTGAATTTTAAAAAAAGAAAAAACGATAGCAAGAACTATAATTATAAAAATTTAAGGGTCATATAAAGAACAAAACTGAAATTTTCAAACTTTTATTAGGATAGAAGTACAATTTTTTAAAAGTTCTGTCTTTGCATTGGCAGCCAAGTTCTGTGGCAGAATTATTGATGGCTTTGGCTCTGGGCTTTGATACAGAAGCATAGGATCATTTACCATAGTAATTAGACAGAATGAGTGTGGGGACAAATGGAAGCAACTAATTTGAGAGGTTGATGATTTAAATGCTAAAATTTAAAGGTGAAGGATACCAAAGAACCTAAATGATAAGGAGTTTTGCTGCAAATTATCCAAAAGTAAATTATCCAAAAATTAATCATCATTATGGGCCTTGGCTACAGGGCCCTAGTCCATTGTCTCAGTGGCCTACCTTTCACTTGGTTATTATACATAATCTAGTTCTTCTAAAAAGATTATTTAATCTAGGGAAAATTTTATAAATAGCCATTTTCAAAATCATATTTCTATAAAGGGCGCGTCTACAGTAGGGGCGCCCCTACGTAGGGCTCTGTCTATTCACCGTTGGATGGGAATCTGTATATAAATAGATTCTCCACAGATTCCCGTTATTCCCCACAGATTCCCATCCAACGATAATTAAGGCATGACCCTACGTAGGGACGCCCCTACCGTAGCCATCCCCTTCTATAAATACTCGTTCTTTATTTTTCTTTTATATATACCTGTTTTTATACTTTTTTTTTTTTGAGAAATCTAGACCACCACTGTTTTAAATGTATATATCGTGGACTACATTTCATAAATAAAAATTATACTAAAAATTGGCTCACATTTTAAAATGTATATCATAAGTCAAATTTATAATAAAAAATATAAACCGTGATAAACATTTATATTTTATATGTATACCGTTTATATTTTACATATGTATACCGTTTGTAAATGTGTACCTCATGGATAAAATTTACATTATAAATGTGGACCACTCATATTTTGCATATGAAATATGAACCATAAAAGGGTATTTTTGAAAAAAAAATAAAACGGATATTTATAAAAATAAGTTTTAAAAAGGTACTAGGCATAAGTTTCTTTTTAATCTAGGTGAATTTAGAGAAATATGGTTTTTTATACGAAAGATTTAAAAATTACGAACATCGCTGAAAAAACGAAAAAATACGGCTTCTAGTGCAAAAAGTTCAAAAAATATGGCTTGATAAAAATTTTATACAACCTGATAGCCAAAAGTGAAAAACAATTGGGAAAGTGCGTGCATCAAGCATCATTCCTGATGCTAATGTCATACACGTCAGTGTAGGGTTGACATTTGATGAATTTTTTTTTTTTTTACTTTGCAAAATTTTGAACTTTTTACTCAAGTCGTTTTTTTTTTTTTTTCATTTATTCATGTGCGTCTTTTTTTTTCCGCACTTTAGAAATTATACATTTTTATTTTCAAAAACAAAGAAGAAATTATACATTTTTTATTGTAATACCACTCATTATATGAATGACTTTTTAAAGTGAAATATATCAAAAAATTTTTAATAAAATAAAAAAAAAAAAAAAAAAAAAAAAAACTAACTCCAGTTAAAGTAGGTAACACGATAAGATACATATAGTAACCTCCTAGCTTTTGTTTTTGTTTTAATTATTTTTATTCTTTTAACACTCATTTCTATTTGTTTGATACTATTAGTAACGTATCTAATCCCTAATTTATCGGATACCAAGGTAACTTGAATGGATACTTATGATATCATTTTTTTTTTCTCTCCCCAAATTAGTGGGATACTATAAGTAACCTAGTAATATACCTCTAGTATCCACTCTAGATACTAAGGAAACATTAAAAAAAAAAAAAACTAAAAAACAAAAAATAAAACAAAACAAAACTCTTGAATAAAGTAAGTAACACGATAAGATACTTATGGTAACCTTACAGTTTTAGTTTTTATATTTATTTTTTTATTATTTTATTTTAACACTCCTATCATTTATTGGATATCATTAGTAACATAATAAGATACCTCTGGATATGATTTTTTCCCTTAATATGCCGGATATTAAGGTAACCAAGTTTGATACAAGGTTATATATATATATATATTTTTTGCAGTTAGGAATGTCAAACTCTCTTTCCAATTTTTTGATTACTATACATAACATAAGAAGATACTTAGGCCATGTTTGGCATATAGGATTGGGTCTGGGACTAGGATAAATAGTTCTAATTCTATATTTCAGGAAAATTTTTGATCGGATTAACAATCCTTTGACTCAAAATAATCCTATGTATTGTAGGATAAACAATCCTAATCAAAATGGTAGGATTACCATTATTTCTTCCAAAATCCAAGCTCTTCTCCCATAGTTCAGCATCACCCATTCCTCTTGGTCCGACACCCCCTTTCCTTATGCCGTCGATTTCGCGCCGCCATCACTACTTCTCGTCTTATGCTGTAGACGCCTCTCTATTAAACCTCCTACCATATCCTACCATTAGCACCTATTCCAAACCCAACACTAAAAATTTAGTAAAAACTCGAACCCATCAACTCATTAAGGGGGGAGAGAGAGACCTCGGGGATTAATGTTCAGTAGAGAGATCAGGAACGGTGCTAAGAAAAGTTATCTAAGATAATAATAGCTACTATTATTAACGAAAAGATAACTTTTCTTAGATTTTAATTTATGATATATATATATATTTACAAATTACATTTCAAAAACACCATTAATGTGCGGAACGTGAGCTAGAGAGATCAAAATCAAACTTTTTGAAGAATCTCCTCAACTTTTGCAAACTGGAAGCTCTTAGTCAGAACCTTGGCCTTATACAATGCCAAGTCCAAATTCACCATCAGAGGCTTCTCTTTCAAGCCCGATCCAACCCCCTCCCCCGGCTTGAAAATCAGCATCTTCTTCGCGAACTCTGTGAGTCCCGCATCGATTGCCATTGTCGATTTCAACTCTTTTTCATCTTCTTCTCCTACACTATCATCATCATCCCTTTCTCCATCACCGGGCGTGACCTCCATTGCCGGTCGGCGCACCACCGGCAACTTCTCAGGTGACGAGTCCGGCCTCCTCGACACAGCGGCGGCATTGGAGGTGGGAGGGTCGAGTACCGGTGCAGAGGACGAATCGCAGATTGGATGAAAATATTTTGACATTTTGTCCTTAACTTTGAATTTAAACTAGAGTTTTAATTTTTAATATTTAATTTTTTTTTTTGTTTTGAATTTAGTCCAATCCGATCATGTACCAAATATAGTATTAGATTTAACATAATCTAATCTAATCTAGTTCAGTTCAATCCTGTCCATTTAATCTAATCTAATCCTGCGTCCTAAACAAGGCCTTATGGTACTCGAATGGATATTTATAACTATTTAATTTTGATAAAAAAAATTTAATAAGTAAAAAAAGAAATAAAATATTCTAAAATATTTTAAGATGAAAAAAAATTGAATATTTAGACAAGAGAAAGAACGCAAGAAAAAATATTTATATATATGTATAAATAAAAGCAGCTAGGTTGGCTCAAGTGGTAAGAGCATCCACTACGTAAGATTTCGATTCTAGATTCGAGTCACATCGGGGGTAGGCGTGAAAGCTTTTTATCCCTACTGGAGTGGGGTGGGGATTGGGTAGTAGTAGATGTTTTCTTTTAATTTGTAATAAGTGGAGGTCATTAGTTAAGCCTTATTTAAAAAAAAAAAAGCAACTGACCAAAAGAAAAAATGCCAGCTAAATAAACTAATAAACATAGAACATAAAGAACTTAAAACTGTTTAATTCGAAACAAGAGAAAAAGGATAAAAAAAATGGTTAAAAGAAAAAATAATAAAAAATGTTAAAAGGTTTAAAAAAATATTAAATTTTTGAAAAAACAAAATACGTGGCACGTCAGGCGTGCTGAGCCTCCTCAGTCTTCAGTCTATTTCAATATATTAAAAAAAATGAGGCACTGACGTGTATATAGTATTCGTAAAGGACAAAAAAAAATTTATGAAGTTTGTATTATTTAAAAATTTTACCACCGTAAAAAACAAAACAATTGTCAAAAAGTAGTAACCCACCTAATTTCCTCTTTCATCTAGTCTCTTGATTTCGAGATGGTTATCATCAATCCACTTCATCACTGGCCAACTTACAAAAAAATAATAGAACAAAAATTAGATAAATGATTGAGAATGTATTATATAATATTATAATAATTAGGGTAAAGGCAAACTTACAAAATTGTTCCTCGTATAAAATTAAATTAAATGGAATATAAGTGCAACACTATCCCTTAGGAGTATATCAAATATTTATTTAAATGATGTTGAACACTAGCTTCTTCAAATGGGTTGGCTCAAGTGGTAAGAGCACTCACTACCTAGAATCTCGGTCCTAGATTCGAGTCACACCGAGGTAGGCGTGAAAACCTATTTTCCGTAATAGGGTAGGGTGGAGATTAGGTAGTATTAAGTATTTTCTTTTAATTTGTAATAAGTGGAGGTCATTAGTTAAATTCTATTTTTTAAAAAAAAAAAAAAAAAAAAGCTTCTTCAAACAATTTTCAAGGCACCAGAGAAGAAATGAAATGCTGATGGGAAAACGACCAACTGCCATTAGACTTCTGTCTTTATTCCATTAAATACCCTAAGAATTAGACCACATACCAGACAAATGAGATTTAACAACCCAAACAAAAGGAAACAATAGAAAATGACGAATGTGTTACAAAATAATAAGTTTGAGGAGTTAAAGCTACCAAAAAAGAATATTAGGGAATTAAGCAATACATCATGTAAAGATAAGGATCCCATGTAATCTTAACTAGGGGTGGCAATTCGTGTTGTCGTGTCATATTCGTGTCGTGTCGAGGCATATATATAACGAGCAATTACCAAACCCAACCCCGACACGTTTATTATTCGTGTCATGATTTGTAAACCCACACCCGACACGCTAAATAAACAGGTTAACCTGTGAGCGACACATTTAACACGTTATTTAAATAGGTCGTATTCAGATCGTGTCCAACGTAACACGATCTGCTAACATGTATACTGTTAACCCGTTAATTGAACTCAATTTAACATGTTAATATTAAATATGTTGTATTTAGTTCAACTTGACATAACGTATTAACCTATTAATTTTAACATGTTAACCTATTTCATATTTTCAATATAACTTGATATAATCTATTAACTTATTTTATATTTCCAATATAACCAAGCGACCATAATCAAATAAATATAACACACAATCCAAAGTTTAAAACCAAAATAAAACTTCCAAGTTTTAGTACATAAAACATAAAAGGGAAGTTTTAAGTCTTGGTACACACAAGATAATACAATGTCTCAAAAAATTTAATCGTGTTAAACGGGTCAATTTCGAGTTTAACAGGTTAACCTGCTAATGACCTATTATTTAGTCGTGTCTAATCGGGTTTAACCTGTTTTGACCTGTACCTGTTTAAGACAAACCCAAACCCGCTAACTTCGTGTCGTTTTCGAGTCGTGTTATCGTGTCTTGACCTAAATTGCCACCCCTAATCTTAACCCTATTAATTTACCATTATTTTATATTAAAGTCATGACTACAGCCCAAATAATGTCATCTATATTTTTAAGAAAAGACGTGGTAAAACAATCTTGAATTTCTTTTCAATTTTTTATTATTATGAAACCACATTTCTTTGAAGAAATATAAGAAAATCCATTTGAATTTGATTTTTTATTACAAAAGTCGTATAATAATTTGATTTTGGTTGAAATTCGATCTCCCCATATCGTCAAATTATGGAATTTGATAAAAATTATAATATTACACTTAGTGAAGAGTTTATTTGGATTTAAAATAAATTTAAGAATTGTGTGTACTAATTTCCAAATAATATTTGGATATTTCAAATAAACTCGTAACTAATAAAATAATTTTTAAATAACCACGTATGTATCCAAACACAAAGTAAAAATGTAATATAAACCTAAATCAACTATCCAATATGTATAATTTTATCATTTCCTATCAATTCTCTAACTTAGTTTATATGAGAATATTAGATTTCAAAAATAGTCAAATTTCAATACTTTTCGTAATAAAAATCAAATTCGTAAGGATTTTCCTATATTTCTTAAAATACGGGAGGCTTTGTAAAAAAAAAAGTAATACATAGTCATTGTACGACGTTTTCTCATTTTTTTTTCACATTACCACAATGCTGATCATTAGTTAGTGTATTTGTGATATTTTATATATTTACATTTTTAACATATGTAGGCATGGAATATTTCAACTTCTCAGTGGATGGGCCGACGGTGCAGAATATGTGACCCAATGTCCCATACAACCTAGTTATAGCTATACATATAGATTCAATATCACTGGACAAGAAGGAACCCTTTGGTGGCATGCCCACTCCTCTTGGCTGCGAGCAACTGTCCATGGAGCTCTCATCATTTATCCAAGATCCAACTCCTCGAAGCCACATCCTTATCCATTTCCTGCACCCTACAAAGAGGTTCCTATCTTACTGGGTAAGATTTAAGTCCCATAAAAGCGTTAACCTTTCATCAAATAAGCACATCAATTTGTCAATAATATTATGAGACCATTTTAATTCATTGTGACAACTTGATACGTTGTCATAACACTTTATTAAAAACAAAACTAATCAAAAAAAAATTATTAGAAAATAAAAGTGAAAAGTATAGACACTTAGGCCAAATTTGGATACACTTACAATTTTTTGTTTATAAAATTTGAAATCAAAAACAAAAACAAAAAATTTGTTTATGTTTTAAAAATAGGGACTTATAGAAATATGACCAAATTTTGGGCCTAATTTCAGTAAATGTCCCTTTGTCAGAAGTTATAGCAAAATGTCCCGGTATATATGCATATATACCAAGTGTAAAATTTTATATACCAAATATAAAAAATTATATACCCAGTGAATTTCAGAACAGTAACTAAAATTGGTAGATCTGTGTATCTACCAAGTGTAAAAATATATCTACCTAGACATTTAGCTATAAAATTTTAAAAATGGACATCTACTTAATCAAATTTAAAATTTTGGTCATCTACCTAAATTTTTCTTAAAAATAAGAAAATCAATTGCCTGCTAAACACCGAACCACTTTTAATTTAACTTAGAAACATACCATAATAAAAAGATTACTTAGAAAAGCACCTTTTTAAAAAATTATTTAGCAAATACCATTTATAAAAATACTAAATATTATTTAGCAAAATATCACTCTTTAAAAGTTTATTTACAAAAATACGAATTTAAAAATTAATTTAGAAAAATATACTTTCTGGGTTTACTTATAGTTTACAAAAATTTTTTGAAGTGAAAATTATTTTTAAAGATTTTATTTGCAAGTTATTTTTTTTAAATAAAAAACAAATGTATATACAAGCAAATCTTAAGAGCGCAGGACAAGTGCTATATTATTTTATATATATATATAAAATTACTATTAAGAGTGCAGATTGCATAATAAGTGCTATATAACTAATGATCACCACTTACTACAAATTTAAAGGAAAATAACACACACATACACACTACCAAGTGATGAGGAATATGAATAAGCTATATTAGGAATCTATATGATTATTATTAATTAGACTATTTTAGGTTTATATAATTATATTTTATTTAATTATTAGGTATTATTTAAATTTTGAGTAACTAGTTTGTTATTTTTCTTTTATGTTTGTTTCTAGAATATGTCAGTTTCCTAGTTTTGTCTAAGAGCTTCACTATAAATAAGCTCTTCTATGTTCATTATTTTTCAGACTTGATTAATGATATACAACTATTCAGAAATTCTCTCTCTAATATTCTTCTTCTCTCTCTAAAGTTCTTCCTCTTCTTCTCTAAATTCTTCCTAAATTCCTCTCTTTCTCTTCTTTCTCTCATCTATTCTAAATTTTCACTCTTGTTCTACATCAATTGGTATCACAGACTCGTTCAATTTTTTTTGCCTGAATTGATTTTCTCCGCTGAAATCTCTCCAAAATTTTCTTTTCTTGTCCTAGTTTAGTCCCTTTTTTGTGTTTATTTTCGTCCAAAAAAAAAAAAAAAACACTTGCTGCTTCCTCAACTTTCACATAGCAGGTTACAAAAAAAAAAAAAAACGAAAAAAAAAATTACAGCAAAGAGAAACGTGTTTCTCTTCTCTACCTCCACCCCTTTGCTTCCACCACACCATCTCCAATACTTTTAGCTTTGACAGTTTTGCTAAAAAGTCCCTAATTTGTTGAAGCTTGTATATTTGCTTCAGATTCGAAGATTTTTGCACTTGCACCCTTGTTTGGTAACAATTTCTACTCTTGAAGATTTTTCTTATGGTTTTATTAGTTAGAAAATTCATGAATGTGTTTTGATCCATTATAATAATTGAATATGAGTGTTCCAATTTATTCTCCAAACTATTACCATAAACCATATAAGGATAATCGATATTATCATGATTCGCAATATGACCGTCCTCCATATTATCCTCAACAATATCATAGCCACTTTAGTTATTACCCCGAGGAGATACGACACAATGATAGGGTCATAGGAGATGTTCTTGCTATGATGGTACTTCAGACTATAATATCTTTTTAGTTTGGTTAAGTGCTCTTGAGGAATTCTTTGACTATCATATATTCACTGATGATCAATGTATTTTTTATGCTAGTTGGAAATTAGTTGGACTTGCTAAAGTTCACTGGAAACTAATAAAACATGAAATTGAACATTTCTATCATCCGCCTATCACTTTGTGGGTTGAGATGAAAGAAAAATTAGAAAAGATGTTCTTCTATGAACCTAGTGTCAGTCATGTTCCAGAAACTGAAACTTCTTTAAGCCAACCTACGGTTGATCCTGCATTAGTTTCTAGCCTTCGCAAATATATAGCCGACATGAAAATCGATTTAGCCAACATTAACCAAATTTGCCAAGACTTAAGGAATGTTATTACCACTCCATGTAAGCCAGTTTGTAAAAGTTCTGTTAAGGGAGAGAGAACTAAATTTGTTGAGGAGGACGAGATCGTTGAGGAGAAAGCGATGGTTAAATCTGTTGAGGAAGATAATTCTGCTAAGGAACGAGTGATTGAGTTTAATGAGAAAGATAATTCTCGTACTGCCGAAATCATTGTTAATTCCCCACCTTGTGATCCTAGTCAACATAAGTCTCCAATTCCTATAGTTTCTCTTGGATCTAATGCACATTTATTTAATTTTCTCTCTACTATTACCATTGGATTAGTTTTCAATGAGATAGATTTGTTTACTTACCGAGGTGTTCCAAGACCTCCTATATTCTCTCCTATGTTTATTACGCAGAGAAAGTGGTTCAATCGTACTGTTTACAGATCCTACATTTTTATCAAGAATCAAGACTTTCAATTGAAGATTTTTCTCTGATTCCGCTTGTTGCTTCATGGTTTACCAGAGTTTTAACTCGTCGGAGTCGAGTTCTCGAACTCCAGGAGAATGATGAGGAATATGAATAAGCTATATTAGGAATCTATATGATTATTATTAATTAGACTATTTTAGGTTTATATAATTATATTTTATTTAATTATTNTTTCAGACTTGATTAATGATATACAACTATTCAGAAATTCTCTCTCTAATATTCTTCTTCTCTCTCTAAAGTTCTTCCTCTTCTTCTCTAAATTCCTCTCTTTCTCTTCTTTCTCTCATCTATTCTAAATTTTCACTCTTGTTCTACATCACCAAGGCTTGAACACATGACTTTTCCGAACTCACATACACATCCCTTAAGCCTTGGACCAATTGAGCTAGTCCCCAATTGGCCAGAATAAGTGCTATATAGTTAATATATATATATATATATATATATATAAATACTATTAAAATAGCAATGCTAAAGCCACTTGCCATTAAAAGTGGATGAGATGCATATAGAAATTTAAAATTTTAGGACTCACCTTGTTAGAATATGGAAATAAGTAGTTTAAGTGCTTTTAGCATTTTTTTATTGGAAAGGACTTATTCTTTCATTGGGTGGTGAATTTCAGGTGAGTGGTGGAATGCTAATGTGATTGATGTTGTGAAAGAGGCTAATGATGTAGGCACAACTCCTGATATGTCCGATGCTTTCACCATAAACGGAAAAGTGGGTGATTTGTACGAATGCAGTGAACATGGTAAGCAAAAACAGAGGTGTCATATACATATACGACATGTATAATTAACTAGTAAACATATAATTGTTTCTTATTGCTGTTGTATCTCACGTATAGATCAGTTTAATTTATTAATTTTCTACTAAATGGAAGCAATAATATTCAATATCTCAAAGAAAGAAAACCAATAATCTTTCAAGTATCGAATCTAATCTTAAATTTTGCATAGTTTATTTTAAAACGATTGACTTGTTAATAAAATTTATAACATATTCAAGCTAAACAAATGACAAATTAATCAGTTGTATAATCTATATAAATCGTAACAATTGGTTGGTAAAAACAACAGTAGGTGAATATAATTTGAGACTGTTAAACTTGGCAACTTGTCATTTACTACTACTACTACTACTATTCTTTTTTGAAAAAAAAAATTGAGAAAGTGATAAAATAATTTTACACTAACCAAACTTCATGATGTTGACAGATATGTACATCCTTAAGGTGGTGCCGGGGAAAACTTACTTGCTGCGTGTAATCAACGTTGGAGTTAATCTGGAGCTTTTTTTCAAAATAGCCAATCACACATTGACAGTTGTTGCCATCGACGCGTCCTACACGAATCACTATGTCACCGACATTATCGTCATCGCACCTGGTCAAAGCATCGACGTCCTTTTCACAAGTAACCAGCTGGTGGATTCTTACTATATGGCAGCTCATGCGTACATTAGTGTACCGAGAGAACCTGTGTTCACAAGAACAACGACAAGGGGTATTATTGTCTATGAGGGCTCCACATCAATGACCCCTGTCGAAGTGGACATACCGGAAAACGATAACCATGTGGCCCATAAATTCTTCACTAGTTTAACGAGCTTGGTTGATGGGCCCCATTGGGTCCCAGTCCCACTCCACGTGGATGAACACATGTTCATAACTATAGGACTAAACTCTCAGCTTTGCGAATCGGGAAATGCCACATGTAAAGGCCCATTAGGGTTGAGAGATTCTGCCAGCATGAACCACCAATCATTCGTGTTGCCACATACGCTGTCTATGTTGCAGGCATTCTTTTACGGAGTGAGCGGAATCTACACCACTGACTTTCCTGACTATCCTGTGGTCGAGTTTAACTACACAGACTTAAGCTTGTGTTTCAACCAATCGTTGTTGTTGGCATCAAAAGGGACGAAGGTCAAGAAGTTAAAGTACAACGATGTAGTGCAAATTGTGTTCCAGAACACCGTTCTTGTAGAAAATGAAAACCACCCGATTCATCTCCACGGCTTCAACTTCCATGTATTGGCACAAGACTTTGGCATTTACAATCCTCACCGTGACCAAAAGAAATTCAATCTCGTTAATCCACAAATTCGGAACACCATTGGTGTCCCAACCGCTGGATGGGCCGTCATCAGATTCCAAGCTAATAATCCAGGTTAACTTAAATTAATTATTCTTATAGTCTTAATTTTTTGTGTTAAGATTTTTTTTTTCAGTTTTTTTTTTCAGTTATCTAATTATCAAATTAAACTGTACAGGCTTATGGTTGATGCATTGCCATCTGGACATGCACATGCTTTGGGGCCTAGCTACGGCATTTGAGATTGAAAATGGTCCAACTTCGTCATCTACGCTTCCTCCACCACCTAAGGATCTACCAAAATGTTCAATGTCATTTGATATTTCAAATTCTTCTGAGCCAAGTCAGATCATTAGTTTCTCATACCCTAATGTCTCAGAGGAAAGGGAAAATGATTAGGAATTGAAGTTAGCTAGAATTGATCAAAGGAAAAGAAATGAAGAATATATATATATGGGCATCAATTCAGTAGGTATTTTTTTTTTTACTTATACATGGTATTGTTTTGATCAATGAAAATTTATAATGCATATTTTTTTATAATAAAAAATAAAAGAGAGAAATGACATTAATAAAGCATATCTTTTCATGCATCTCATTATAGCACTATTAGATGATGATCTAACGGTTAGAAAAAAAAAACCTATATTTAGGTAAAAAAAAATACATATTGGATTGGCAACTTATATATATATATATTTGTATAAGAGTTATTATAAATCTGTAGAATAATCATAATTCTCATTCGAATTATGAAATCTTCTTCTATCTTTTTTCAAGGAATCAAGCTTTGAAATCAAATAGGGTGTTGAGACCGAAATAAAAGTATTATCAAAAAGTTGTACATTCATAAATATGAAATAATAAGTAAGATTAATACTATTACCTGAAGAGAAAAAAAAAAGCTAATGCAGGCTAAGAACATAGTCTATAGTATCCACTAAAAGGAACTTAATGCAGGCTAAGAAAATAATCTATAATATCTATTAAAAGGAGCTTTGAAGCAGCTCTTTGTTGGATTTGTTTATATCGTCTAATTCGTTATAGCTCAAAAAGGAGATTCATGGAGAATGACAGAGAAGACGGTAAGATGAGTGGACCGTGAAAAAAATCTCACTGATTAAGGAGACGGTTGTGGTCTCTCTCTATATTTCGGTATAACAAATGACGGGCATTGAAGGCAAGATGGATTTGACAACTAATCTCGCAAGCATATTAACCAGTGCAAAAATACTAATCATACCGAGCGTCATTTTTAACCCGAACAAAGTGGCATCTGACGTGTTCCTTTTGATGGGCCCACGTACGTTATTCAGATATCTTTTTTATTAAAAAAAAAGAAGAACTTCGAAACGTAATTTAGCGAGACATCACTTTTCCTTTCCAGCAGCAAGTATTTTTTTATCCTTTTTATCTTTTACCATTTTACCCTTCAAAAGCTTTCTTCTTCCTCCTCTCTCTTTCCCAATTTAATGTTCCGTCTTTTGGCTCTCTCTTTACCCCCGCTGGCTATATCTCCTCTTTATCTTCTTCTCAGGTAACAATGGCCATTGGCGATGCAGCCTTGATGCCACGGGAGTTCTTGGCACCCGAGAGACCGACACCATAACCGACGGACCCAGGTCGTGACCATCTATGTCTAAGGCCACCATTCGTCGATTTCCACAGTCGATCTCTCGCCTACATATTCCACCCTGCTGCTCTAAGTCGAAAACCGCCGCTACTGAGCTAAAAAAGGTTTGGTGGGAGTTTAAAACCTCGCCCCAAACTTCCTTGTTATTAAAGTTTCAACCAAAAAATATGTAAAAACATATCTGCAAAAAATCAGATTTAATTTGTTTTTTCTTGATTCCTAAAAGAATAAATTTCTTTTATCTGAGAAGTGAGAACCTTCCCTTTTTTTTTTTTAATTGATGAAAATGAAAAGTTTATTTTATTTTATTTTTTTGAAAAGCTGTTACTATACAAAACTTGAAGGATACAAAAATATCATTTTCCACTCACTTAAAGATTCAGAACCCACTGAGTTGGATAAAAAATCTGAAGTAGCATATTTACAAAAAGATTCAAAGAGACCTAATCTGCACACGTGATGAGCAACAATTTTACAGCTTCTAGGAATCCAGTTAAAAACAACCAGATCAAAATTATGGGTTAGATTCTTCACAACTGAAATATAATTGTCTGCTTCCCAAGAAATTGTTCCTGAGTCTCCGTTTATAGCCTTGATTACGTTGAGACAAGCGCCAAGAAAAACACTCTTCCAACTTTTCTTAAATGCCAATTCCACCATAGAAGGGAAAAGTTATCTGCAGAAGAAAGTCAAAGGCTACCCCAAAAAAAAAAAAAGAAAAAAAAAAGTACGGGAAATACACAACTTTTTTTTATAAAAAAATCCATGTGGCAAATGGAGCACGTGGCCCAATATTAGCGACTTACATGGCCCAATGTTAGTGACTTACATGGCCCATGATGAATCCCACGATCCACCAAGCTCGGGCTGAATAGCAGTCCGACCAATGCCATATTAACCAATATTCTAGAGATAATGTGGTGGGTGACCACTATTTTAATTTGTTTTAAATGGGTGTCCAACTTTTAAATCTTATAGCTAAAAGTCTATATTATTTAAAGTTGTCTTTTTATTTCTCTTTTTGCCCTTTCTCTATCTGAACTGAGTTCCCCCCCCCCCCCTTCCTCCCTTTTGCTCTTCTTTTTTTATCGTTCTCTCTCTCTCTTGCTCAGTTGCGCTCTCGTTGGTCTCTCCCTTTCTCTCTCTCTCTCTCTCTCACTCTTTCTCCGTCGTTCTCTCTCTCTATCTCTCTCATTTTGATCAATTTTTTGACGAATTTCTGATGAAATTTTTCAAGTTTTCCGGCGTTTTGAGGTTTTTCTCTGACGAAGTTTTTCATGTTTTCCAGTGTTTTGAGGTTCTTCTCCTGCAGCGCTTTTAACAGATTTATTCTTTCATCTTTGAAGATATGTATTGTGTTGTTGATATGAGTTTTTATTTTGATTTTGATTTATTGTATTGTGTCTTATTTTGGGGCTTTTGATTTTCATTACTAATTTGTTTTGCATGTACTCTTAATTTCTTGTATAATCTTGTTTTTTGTCATTAATTAATATTTATTTATGTTATTCTATGTGTTTTCGAATTATTTTTTGTAATTGATACTGGTTCATGAATTTTGTGTCGTGATACATAGGTTTTTTGTAGTAGTATATGGTATTACTGTTCATTGCTTTTTATTGCTGAAGATGTTCACTATTTTAGTTTGGTTCATAAATTCTTTGTCGAAGTTTATGTGATTTTTAGGATGGTATATAGTATTTTTTTAATCTAGTTTTTGTTTATGAACATATTAGGTATTTTCTTATTTGGTTCATGTATTTTTTATTATGATATATTTAATTTTTAAGGTAGCATAAGGTATTTTTGATTGTGGCATATGATTTTTTGAATTACTTTTGTTAATTGGTAATGGTTCATGAATTTTATGTCGTGGTATATATGTTTTTTGCAGTGGTATATGGCATTTATGTTTATTATTTTTTGTTGCTAAAGATGCTCACTATTTTAGTCTTATTTATGAATTTTTTGTCGCGGTATATGTATTTTTTATGCTGGTATATGGTGTTTCTGTTTTCTAGTTTTTGTTTACAAACATGTTAAGTATTTTTTTTTTTTTTGGTTCATAAATTTTTGGACTTATTATATAGGATTTTTGAGGTGGTATATGATATTAGTTTGGTTTATATATTTCTGGATGTGATATATATATATATGACTTTTATTGTGGTATATTTTTTTTATCATGGTATAGTGTTGTTGATCATGTTTAGTACTTTGTGTTTGATTTCTATGCTTTTTGTTATGATTAATATGTTTGCGAACATTGTATGTATAATGATGTACCTCCTTTATTTTTTGGAATAATATCTGGATGACCCCTTTTAGCTGTGGTTTATATACTTATTTATATTATCTTTAGAATCATGTACCTAGCTCATTTTCTTTATAGCGAGGTTTTTCATCTAGTGCGAAGTCAAGGTGATTGGGGTTGTTCATTGAGAGCAAGTTGTTCTTCCACTTATTATTGAGAAAGCTAGTATTGGTAGGCCAAAAAAAAAAAAAAGCGAATCCTCTCTACTGATGAGTTTCAGAAGAAACAAGTGTAATATGGTTGGTGCAAGCAATACGGCCACAATAGAAAAACTTTCAAGAATTCGATCAATGTGGAATTGCGAAAGTGTTTCAAAGAAGATGAAAACTCATGATCGATCATTAGGTTCTTGTTGCTAGAGTGTAGTAGCTTTTTTTTGTTAAATAGTATTTTATACCAATTCATTATTGCTATAGTTTTCGATTTATTCTCACTTGTTCATTGTTTTTTAACCACTGTTCATTTATTTTGATAAATAATATTTCAGAATATATACGTATCATGTAATATGTATTAAGAAGTATACAAGCAAGAATTGTTCAAATAGAATAGTTTATGAATTTTGTACCTTGTTTATAAATTCATGTACGTATTTTATTTTATTTTTATGTACACAATATATAAACCACACATGTAAGTTTATGAACCACTCAAATAATTCTATGAACCTGATATGTACATAAGTTTGTGAATATATGAATTGAACACATAATCTATGAACATTTATGAACCAGTCAAATGGCGTTATAAACCATAGACAGATCCCATCATTCTAGCATGTTAATTCATATGTCGTTTTATCAGTATAACAAGAAGAAGAAAAAGAGTTAGAAGTGTAATAATATTTCAAAAGTATCCTCAAAATAGCATATTCAAATTAGTATAAACAACATATACTATGATTGCATATCATTTCATATAGTACAATTTGTGAAAGCACATGAAAATATTAACTTAAATTTGTCAATAAAAAAAAAGTATAAACTTGTATATACAGTTTAAAAACAAAAAGTATGAACCATTAAGAAAAAAGTATGAACGAGTAAAGAGAAAAAATGAATTACTTGAACTTATATACCAGTAGGAAAAATGTTTGAACTGATAAGTAAAAAATATGAACCAACAAGTAAAAAATATAAACCAGTTAAACTTATATATCAGCAAGTAAAACCTTCTAAACTTATAAACTACATAAATAAAATTATGAATTGCACATATGAACTTATGAACTACACATAAAATTATCAATCACATGTATAAACTTATGAACTACTAGAAGAATTTAACATTGAATCAACATAATTTAACTAATAAACCTATATTGAAAACTAATTTGACTAATATATGAACCAAGCAGCAAAATACTTAATATGTTCATCAAGATTAACTAGGGAAAAAAACATATACCACAATAAAAATCCTACATACCACAATAAGAAATACATGAATCAAACATAAAATACTAACTATGTACTCTACAACACCCCTAAACCAGAAAAAAAAATCATATACCATCACAAAAATCATATATACCACAACTAGAAATATATAAACCAAACAACAAAATATTGAATATATAATAATCACAAAACATAGATACAATATACCATCACAGAAATTATATATACTATGAGCACAAATATATGAACCAAACAACTGAACATATTTATCAACAATATCTATAGAATAGGAAAACCATATACCCCTACAAAAATCTTATATACCACGACTAAAAATATATGAACCAAATAAAAAAAATTTTAAATTGCGAAAAATAATTCAAAAAAACATAGAAATATACAAATAACCACTAAACACTAACAAAAACAAGATTATACAAAAAGTTTATCATAACAGAAACACAAATTAGCAATAAAAACCAAAATCTCCAATTCAATCAAGAAACTAACTTAGAAAAATTCAAAGAAAATCATACCTCAATCGATATATTTCGTAATATCGGATGAGAAGACACCGCCAGAGAAGAAGAAAACATCCAGAAACAAGAACCGTGGCACTAGAAAAAAGAAAATGTGAAATATATATAGGGGGAAAGAGAGAGAGAGAGAGAGAGAGAGAGAGAGAGATAAGAAGAAGAAGAAGAGAGAGGGCTCTTTCGTGATTTTCTGGAGAGAAGATTTTCTAGAGGGATGTTTTTCTTGGAGAGATGATTTTCATAGAGAAAGAAAATCTGAACTGAATTTTCGTCGAATCTTGATTAAGAAAGAGAGAAAATGGTGAAAAATTAATGGGGACAAGCGAAACTTCTTATTGGAATTTTGGAACGAGAGAGCATGGGCTTCTTAGTTGGCTGAGAGATAGTTTCGATATAGTTTTTCAACGGATCAATAAGTTGGATATATAGGTATAAGTTTTAGAGCCTGTACATCTACCATCTTTTGGGCCGAAAAATGGACATTTTGCTATTCAACCCAATATTCTATGTTAAATTATGGGGTTAATGGCACTATTGGTCCCCAACCTATGATCATTTTGGCATATTGGTCCTGAACTTTTTTTGTGGTATTTAAGTCCTAAACGTTTGGTTTTTTGGTACCATTAGTCCTTTTGGCATATTCCATCCAAGATTCCGTTAAAATTTATTTGAATAAGAGAAATTTTACACCATTGATCTCGAATTTTTAATTGTTTAACAATTTGATCTATAATTTTTTTTTTGGTATTCATATTTCCGATTAACAATATTTCATCTGTCAATCTTTCAGAAAATTAAAATTCTAAAAAATTAATTTTTCGAAAGATTGACAGATGCAATTACATAAAGAAATGAATATTTAATAGAAAACTATAAAACTTTTCGGGCTTATTTGCTGCAAATAGTTAATTAATTTTTTAGAATAACCATTCATAATTACATGAATATTTAATGGATGTAGTAAATTTTCAGTCAAATTTGACTAGTGTAAAAGCATGTATGACTGTATGCAAATTTTTTTTAGTTTTAAAAATGATAAGATAATTATTTTTTATTCATAAAGTTACTATAATTTGATATAAACTAAGGTTTATTAGTATAATTTTTTCTTTTTTGAATTTGGTTTTTAAATGAACTGTTTGTTTTATATCCGTCTTTGAATTTTAGTTTTCTGAAATATTGACGAATGCATTATTGTTAATCGGACATATGAATACCAAAAAAAAAATTTATGGACCGAATTGTTAAACAATTAAAAATTCGAGATCAATGGTGTAAAATTTCTCTCATTCAAATAAATTTTAACGGAATCTTGGATAGAATATGCCAAAAAGACCAATGGTGCCAAAAAAACAAACGTTTAGGACTTAAATGCCAATAAAAAAGGTTAAGGACCAATGTGCCAAAATGATCATAGGGTGGAGACTAATGGTGCCATTAACTCTAAATTATGAGGGTCCCACTTCTTCATGATAGCCAGCCACAGGCCCACTCGCCACGCCGCCTACAGCCCTACACTGATCCGTACGACACTAATTTGGTCGTCGCTGGTCCCGGTCAAACCATTGACCATCCTTTTCAAAGCTTATCATTACTCTCTCGATAGTTTTTGTAATTTAGTAAACTACATTTTTTTTTTTCGTTTTTACTTGTAAAAATACCAATCTAAACTTTTGTCTAATGTTTTTTTTTTGTTTTTTCTTTTAAATGATGCCGAGTTGTTAATTATAAATTTGGTGTGACAATGATAGAGACCAGAAAGTTCTCTTGTTAGAAGAAAAATATTACAATCTTAATACGGTGAACTTCGGGTCACCAAATTACTTTGAATGGTTGAAAATTGTGTAGCTATTTTTCTCCCCTTTTATTTAGTGATATCCTTTAGCCTTTATTGTTGTTGTTCTGCTTTTAATTTTTTTTTTTTAAAATATTGTTGTTGTTTTTCTTGTTATTAGTGGTTACTTTAATTTTGAAGAAGTTTTAACTAGTTCTCCGGATTGTCCATCAATGAAATATTAAATAATTGATCCATAAAAAACAAGGCAGTCGTTTTCTATTACAAATGAACCCCTATTGATCAATAGAAATTAAGTTTTCATTTATATGTAGTTCAAGTATCATATTATTTGAAATTAAAATTCTAAAGTGGGCATTCAACAAAATCTAAATTTTTCTTTTTACGAAGGACACATGTGTGAATAAAAATGAAAAATAAAATTCAACAATAGGTTTTGACTGTGTGATGTTGGTTGAAATATGCAACTCTAAGTTATACTCACACACTCTTGTGCAAGTACACACATTCACAAGTAATATAGATTTAGGAGTTAAAGTATCGAACCCACGAGAATTAATTACTAAGTTTAAGCTAAGTATTAAAATTGGTCAATCCTAACCTTATCCAAACAACCGAAATATAGTTTTTAGAGAAATAAAATAAAGCAATTAAACTAGCATGCAAAATGAATAAAAGATAAACAATAAAAAAAATGTCTAGATTTACTAATTTCCCAACCATACTTTAAACACACAATCTCCCAATTTCCCTCTTAAATTAATTAATCCATTAGAGTTGTCAACCGAGAATTCAAATATATTCACAAACTCTTTTCTAAGATATAAGTGAAAATATCCAGACAAGCTAATATGTTACTCCTAACATAAATTGCTAGATTCATTAACTTTAGTTATTCTCACACAAAGGTTGCACAAGTCACATAGGTATATTCCTATTCTATGCAAACTCATCCCACATTAGGTGATCTTATGTTATTCTACCTATGTCCGAACCTAAATTCTGTTGGAATAATGTTCTATAAAGCAGTTTATTATTTAGACATTATAAATAATATTTATTAGATTATTTAGTATTTATTTATTATTAATAAATTTCATGTTATGAATTTCTACTTCATTTATGTCCCATTGATATACATGTGATGTGTATGTTTATTTTATGCAAACATATAAAAGATTCAAAGACATGAAATGAGTAATAAAGAATTATTCGTATGAAGAGTTCATATGTGGAAGACATTATATTCTTTATTTCATTATGTCTAAATTAAATTGTTCGCATTCTGCATATTGAAGATGGAATACTTTACTATGCCATAGAATGTAGTGTTGTCTATTTAATTAATGAAGTCTCTAATTATCAAAGTGAGTCTTCGGATAGAAACACTAGTGTGTTATAAGAAAGTTATAACAGCATCGAATAGGACCTAGTGAATTAGAATTTGAGGTTAAGTGCCGTAACTCAAATTTCTAATTTCACTAATCTAGCACTATTGTAGAAGACCTTAATCCTAGTGATTAACGAACTTGGTTTTATGTATTTTGTCTTCTTGAGTTACTAAAGGACTAGTTCCAATTTATGGTTCAAACTCCAGTATCTTGGAAGATAAGGTATATAAAATGTGTAGAACGTTTCTCATAATAGACACTATGCATATAATGTCACTTTGAGTTTTTTCAAGTACTTGGATAATATAAAC
>JXTC01000086.1:378901-407759 GCA_002914845.1 Trema orientale | reverse complement strand
AGCTCAAATTAAAGCCCAATAGTTATTTGATGATCAGTTGAGCCCAACAAGCCCAATAAACCCATTAGGGTTTACTAATCTCTCTATAGTTAAGATAAAAGTTCTCTAACTACATATAATATGAACTACACGAAAAACACCCCCTTTGGAAGAGAGTGTTACACGCATAATAGAGAGAAAAAGGAGAAGAAAAAATTGGCTAGCACTAGGGTTCATCATCCTTTGTGTTTTTTGGCCATCCCGGAGAAATCGGTTCGAGAAGATTGTCTTCTTGTTCTTCTGCTGATCCTTTTGTTGGGAATCAAGAAAGTGACCACTCACCGGATCAATCAAACGACTTTCGAGAATAGACGGGAAGACGAGAAGGTTGTGGAGCGAATCCGGGTATTATTCTTGTCTAGATCAAGAGTTAATCTATGTTAGATCACGATCCGAAACGTTTTGTAAAAAGAAAAAATTTAAACGACCAATTCCGCTGCGTCTCTTGATTTTACAAAACTATGGTGTTCTTGAAATGATTTTATGAAAATATTTTCCAGAAATTTATTCCAGTAAACACCAGCAAATTCCCTTTCCCAAGTTCATAAAGGTTTCACTCAACAATCTATTTAGTGATCAATTAAGTAGAAGCAATAAGCATAAGGTAAAATAAATAACTCAATAATGGATTAGATTAATGAAAGAGGAGAGAAATAAATAAACAAAAGATACAAGGTTGGTTCATATAGTAAAACTAGACAAAGAAAGATTTAGTTTATAATATAAATTGAGAACAATAACATTATAATCAATGAATTCAAGAAATACAAAATCAAAGAGAGAAAAGTTAAAGAACTCCCCCTTAGAAAAGCTTGAAGGTGTTCATGGAGGTTGTCAAGCTCCTTCTCTCAGCTTGGTTCTTACTCCCTTGAATCCTCTCTTTAGGATTTGCTCTCAACTATACTACTCTCTAAATATAGAAAATATAAAGAAAAACTCACAAGAAAATAAAGAGATAAAGCTAAGAACAAACTATGATGTTGATGTTGATATTGTGGAGGAAATCAAGAAATAGAGTTAGATGGAGCATGTCTTCATCTTCTTCTTCCTGTTCTTCCTCTCATTCCAGGGCTACTACTCTCTCTTTCTTTCTATCCCAACATGCCTCTTTCAACCCCAAAGATAGGTTTTAAAGAGGTGGCTCGTGCAAACCTAGGGCAGGCCAAATCTGGACCTTTGGAATGTCAAAAAGTTGATCTCGACCGTCAATTATTGACTCAGGACTCAAAGGGTGGTGCCGCAGCACCAGAATTTCATGAGAGTTGGCGCTGCGGCGCCACTTTTGGCACTGTGGCGCCAATTTTCCGCTGGTTTGGCGTCTCGGCTTCCTGGGTAAGCCATTTCTTCATTTGAGCTCCGATTTGTTTCATTTTCGTTGCGTTACGACCGTATCGGATTCAACTTTAATTTTAATATTTAAAAGATCTATTTGGGAGGCACAAATTCATCTCATTATGTATCAAACACCTTTGTTTTATTCTCCTATTAACATAAACAAATAAAACATCAAAACAATAAGAAAAATACTTGAAACAACTTAATTAAATAAGAATATAGCAAAACTTAAGGCCAATTAATACTAGATAACTCTAATTTTATAGAATTAACATGTGACAACTAACAGTATTTGTTAATTCTTTGTGATCCTCATTTCATAGTAAAGCTTGATTGGCTCAAAATTTTCGATAATTCATCATATATATATAGGGGAGTTGTAGTGTAAGAGGGGCAAAGACCCTCTTATGTGTGGGATGGATATTTTTTCTAATCGGATGGCTTATAAAAGATCTATTTTTAAAAAACAAATTATATAATATGCTTACTACCACACAATAACATATCATATAGCCTTCCTAATTTTTAGGATTTTTATTTTTGAAATAATAAAAATATACACACGATCTGTAAAAATAATTAACCCATGATTTTATAAAAAAATACGCACGATATCTTCAAAGGGGAAAAAAAACACAATTTCACTCCAAAAAAAAAAAAAAACTACACGATCTTTGAATGATTCTTTCCTATAGGCTTTCACCATTTCTCCTCTACATTTCTCCCCCATAACTTTTTTTTCATTCGTATATCCCAGTGTTCTTCGTGTTTTTTCGAATTCAATCATCTCTTCTCTTGGTTTCAGGTATCATACTTATTATTTCGTCCTAGGGTTTCTATTATTTTTTCTTTACAACTAAAAAAAAAAAGAGTTTACGTCATATCTAGGTTCTTTATATTATTTTTTCAAATTTTATTGTTGTATATTAAAATAGCTCAAAAATAGTATAGAATTTTATCAGCTTCTTTTTGGGATCAGGGAATTATTTTTTTATTTTATTTTAGGAAATGTACAAAAAGTTCGTCTATTCCCAATATTTTAGTCGAATCTGAATTGAGCTTAGAGGTATGATTTTGTGATCATATATTGCTTGTGTAAGGTATATATGATAAAGCACTTGAGGAGTTCAAGAACTCAGTGGCCCTCCTAATTGCATCGTAGGATAAATTCTTTGATATTTAATTACTTTTTTTCTTTAATGGTAAGTCAAAATTGTTACACAAATATTGTACAGTTATAATGGATGAAGCAATGGAATAGACAATGATTACCATGAAGTACTTAATCAGACTCATTTGCTTGAGTATGAAATTTAGGCATTAAAGCAGGAAAATTAAAAGAGGGATGAGGAGAGAAGAAATTTTCAGAAACGAGTATTAGATTTATTGTTTGAATCAAAGAAATCGGCTACTTTTATTCAACAACAGTGTGGTATGTTTAAAAAAGTAATAAGAGAAAAAGAAGAAGATCTCTCTGGTGTTAATTCAAATATTGGAGGTACGAAAGAGAAACAAAACAATGTAGTTGGATTGGTTGGAGTTGGAGCTCTAGCATCACACAGTTTTGGAGTAGTTGACATCGATAGGAACTGTGATAATTTGGTTGATGGAGCAGACACAAACAAAAGAGACACAACAATACAAGGCGTCCTGATAAAGTCTTTAATGATATTGCATCAGTCAAACGAGGAAATGTTGAAATTTCCTCGACTCTATGCAAAGAGCCGAAAAATATTCCTAAATCTGTTTTTAAGGTGAAGGTTGTAGGAATTAAATTTAAATTCTGTGAACATGTTATTATTAATTTTATTGTAATATGTGTATTGGTTTTTTTTTTTGGTTTATGATTAATTTCAGTATGGCAGCCTTTCTCATCCAGCAACTGAACAATTCAACTATTCAAGTAAACGCTTCAAAAATTTCTGTAGCATTACTATGTGTTTTGAAAGAAATTATACAAGAAAACAATAAACAAATCTAATTAATCTAGCTGGAGGTGAGAATAAAATGAGCTTAAAACATGGGGAAAAAAAAAAAAAACAGATCTAGAGACTCTGTTTGGCATCCAGGATAGGATAGAATAGGATTGGACTATTTTAAAAGATTGGATTGGATTGGATTGGATGAGATATGATAGGATTATAGTCCAAACCTATCCCATGTTTAGTTTGCTAGTTTTTGTTAGGATAGAATTAACTTGTATATCTCATATTTTTAACTAAAAAACAAATTTTGAAGTTTGATTTTTAAAAACTATAAATAAATAACTAAATTTTCTTTTATTATCTATAAATAAATTAAAATTAACCTAAAATCTAAATAAGAAATTAAATGAGCATAATTTTTTTAATAGCATTAAAAAATTAACTTCAGATTTTAAATTAAAAAAGTATACTTAAAATTTAATAATTATTGTTGGTGGCATAATCCTGTGTCTATACTAACAAACGACAAGTATTCAAATGTATGTCGTAACCTATATATATATATACACGGCACCAATCCAGTAGGTATTTTTTTTTTAACTATGTATAGGTATCAATTTGGTTAATGAAAATTTTTTTTGCATTTTTTTTTTATATTAAAAAGCAAGAGAGAAATAGCATTAATGATGCATGTCTTTTCATATATATCATTATAGCCGTTGAATCACCATTAGATGATGATCTAACGGCTAAAAAAAATACCTATACATAGGTAAAAAAAAAATACATACTGGATTGGCGACCATATATATATATATATCTACACACATCATCACAAAACAAAATAAAATATTATCATGTCTTCATCAATTCCACCATTGGACAAAGTAAAAGAAAATACTATTCATAAATACCATAATATAATCTAGTAAAAATTTTATTACATAGCACATAAATTTGCGAGGCAGTCCTCCGTCGTTTCTTGTCCATCCCTCCCAACCTGGGAACACAAACATGAACCCTATATCTCGGTCCCAAATACCTAAAATATTATCGCAATTCCACCTTCCCTAATTCAATATCTTGGCTTGTCACGCACCTCACCCATACAGCTATTTTCCTAAAGGAGTTCACGCATCACCATGTTTAATCTAGAGGGAAAACTTAATGAATCTTATTGATTAAATAAGGAAATAGATATATAATAATTGGTACATCCAGAAGCAATTACTGCTTCAGTAGTCACCATAGTTGGCATTGGAAATGAACCAAACCAGTTATTGACCAAAAGAAATTAAAGTATTATTTCAGTACTAGAAAAGATTTAGTTTGTAAAGGAAGAGTAAGACACAACAATGTGATTAAGCAAACCTATTAGTACTAAACCAGATAACGAAAGTCCACACTGTTGAATTATTTTGTATCAATTAGAATTAATTGCAAATGTATCGATTAGAATTAATTACAAAATATTACAAATATATTTGTGATTAATTAAGAGATATTTTTTGTAATTAATTAAGAGATTTATTTTAGTCCTATAAATTGTATCTTTCTCAGAATCAATAAGATAAGAAAAAACCACTTCTTCATGGAAAGTCGGAACTCTGTTATTTCCAGCGAAATTCTTAAAAAAAAAAAAAAAAAAAAAAAAAACAACCTCACACGTCTCTGTTTCGCGAAACCAGCCAGGCAGCCAATTCTGCTTGCTATTAATATCATCGGCCTTTGATCTAATAATCCATGAAAAAGGCCAACCCAGAGAGAGAATTCTCATCAGGCCACTTTGTTTGCCTTGCTTGAGATTGCCCAGATCAGTTTTTTTTTTTTTTGAAGCAATATGATCGCCACCGAGCTCGCAGAAGCTCCTTCGTCGACCGAGACTAACCTGAGACAACCCAGAACAAGTGTTGTCCGCCGTGTACCACCACCTCCATCGGAAATCCGAGCACCACCGAAAGCTGCTCCAACTCGCCGGAGCTTGACCTCATCGGAAACACCCAGAGGCGACCGCCCACCTCCTAGCTGAGTTCGTCTCAGCCCGAAAACCAGTCCATCGACTCACCGCAAGTCCGCTGCCCATAAATCGCCTGTACCAGCACCTCTACTTCCTGCCGCAGACCACCAGCAGCCTCACGTGTCCCCCTTGCACCTGAATAGAGCTGTACCCATCCTGCATCCATGCCTCGTGGTCACACCAGCCAAAAGCTCTGCCGTCGCCTTAACGCAAGACCCAGAAACACCTGTGACCACCAGCGCCAGCCGTTCACCATCGAGCTCCTCTCTCTGCCAAGACCACCACCGACCAACACTCAGCCGAGCCTCAGCATTGAGCACCTACCGATGCCTCTCGCACCCGCACCATCGCTGAACCAGCCGCCGCGCCGCACCCCTGCGCCTGAACCAGCCGCCGCGCCGCACCCCTATGTCTGAACCAGCCGCCACCATTCTTAGTAACTAGGTTTACTCTGTCTGAACTTATATATATATATAGTTATTAGTTAAGAATACAAAAAAAATAAAAAGAGGGAGAGGGTCTGTTACCCGTGACAAGAAAGAAAAAAAAAGAAAAGGAAAAGCCCAATTTTGTGGGCCCTAATTACTCCTACCCAAGTGGGCCAAGTCTAAGATCAAGTCCTAATTGTTGGATTTGGACGAAAATAAAAAAAACAAAAAGGGGTTTGGGCTTGGACTTAAAAAAAAAAAAAAAGAGTGATAAAAGTTCAATTCATTGTTGTCACTCACAAAAATACCTTAGTACAGAATGGTGGGACCATATTTGTGATCCATGGACTGAACATTTCAAGGAGGCCTCTGCTTTAGTAGCTGCTACAGACAATGATAGTAAGATATTTCACACCTCTACAACTGTTTCTAATAATACATGGATAATTGATTCTAGTGTTACTGATCACATGACATTTGATTCTAATAATTGTTCTTCTATTAGACCATCCACTCAAAAATTTGTTTCCACTGCAAATGGTACCTCAACCCCAGTCATTGGGGAAGGATCTTTATCCCTTAGTCCTTCTTTGAATCTAGACTCTGTGCTAGTTGTTCCCTCACTTGATTATAACATTTTATCTGTTTCCCAAATAACCACCACCTTATCTTGTGTTGTGATTTTTTGGCCTGAATTTTGTGTTTTTAAGGACATCTACACAAGGCAAACGATTGGTCACGGTGTTCGGCGAGGCAAGCTATATTATTTGGACTTAAAGCTAGAAACTTTGACTAAACTGCATCAAGGTTTGACAGTGAATAGTACTGATACAGAGAAAAGGCGAACTGAAATTTAGTTATATCATCGTCGACTTGGCCATGCTTCTTTTGGATACTTGAAAAGGTTATTTCCAAGCTTATTTGCCAAATTGGATATTTCTAGTTTTCAATGTGATGTTTGTGAATTAGCCAAAAGTCGTCGTACTTCTTTTCCATTGATCTTGAATCCAAGTCTAGTACCATTTATGGTATTACATACTGATGTATGGAGTCCATCTAAAGTCACTACTTTGAGTGGATCATGTTGGTTCATCACATTTATTGATGACTGTACCAGGATGACATGGGTATGTTTGATGCAATCCAAAAGTGAGGTAAACACATTATTTTAGAAGTTTCATAACATGATACGTACTCAATACAATAGTCATATTCAGGTTCTCCGAAGTGATAATGGCGGCGAATACCAAAGTTCTGACCTACGACAATATTTGGAAGCACATGGTATTATACATCAAACTAGTTGTTCAAATACACCACAACAAAATGGCATTGCTGAATGCAAAAATCGACACTTGTTAGAAGTGGTTCGTGCTTCGCTCATCCAAGCTCATATGCCGCTATCATATTGGGGAGAAGCACTTGCTTCTGCAGCATACTTGATTAATAGGATGCCCTCCAGTACTATCAAATTTCAGACACCATTTCAAGCACTTACTAATGCAGTGGTAGCCCCGACTGTCCCCAATTTACCACCCCATGTATTCGGGTATGTAGCATATGTACATCTCCATAGACACTAACGAGATAAGTTATCTCCTTGAGCACTACGGTGTGTCTTCTTAGGATGTGCCACTCATTCAAAAAGGGTACAAGTGCTACCATCCTCCCACACGACGGCTGTTTGTCACTATGGACGTTGTCTTCCATGAAGATACTATGTATTTTAGTTCTGAGTCTGGATTTCAGGGGGAGAATTATCATCACGAAATTCAGATTTTAGATTATGATGATTTTCCCGAGTATGGGGAGCAGAATATAGGCATATTAGATATAAGTGGTATTAACTTGGATCATGACACATAAGCTGCTCAAGATATTGGTGATTCCATTGGTCCTTTTGTGGACCACAATGGCCATAACCAATTGACAGAAGAAGCAACTTCAACTTTTCGTGAATTAGAACCTGCCAATGATACACCAAACCAATCGTTTGCTGAGGATGTTCTTGAGCCCTCCAGAAAACAACTACCACATCGTCACACCAGAGGTGTACCTAAATCCACATATGAGCCTGACCTATCTAGTACAGTAAAATATCCCATGAGCAATTATGTGTCTAACCATTGTTTGTCAAAATCAAACATGTCATTTGTGAATCAATTATCTGTTGTATCTATTCCTAATAGTGTGCAGGAAGCCTTGATTGATCCTAGATGGAAAGCAGCTATGAATGAGGAAATGAAATCTCTTCAAAAAAATGAAACATGGGAACTTGTTGATCCTTCACCAGAAAAGAAACCGGTTAGATGTCGATGGATTTATACAGTGAAGTATAAAGCTGATGGTACAAACGAGCGCTTTAAAGTGAGGCTTGTGGCAAAAGGATACACTCAAACCTACGGGATTGATTATACAGAGACATTTACACCTGTTGCCAAAATTAACACGATTCGTGTCTTACTGTCTTTAGCTGCAAACTTGGATTGGCCATTACAACAATTCGATGTGAAGAATGCTTTTCTTCATGGCGAATTATCTGAAGAAGTCTACATGGATCTTCCACCAAGATGCATGATACCCAACAAACATAGACAAAAGATATGCAAGTTAAAAAAATCATTGGATGGTTTAAAGCAATCACCAAGAGCATGGTTTGGGAGATTCACGAGGTCCATCATAGCATTTGGCTACCATCAGAGCAATTCAGATCATACCCTCTTCTTAAAAAAATGAGAGGATAAGATTACTGCACTCATTATATACGTTGATGACATGGTGGTTACAGGAAATGATCATGAAGAAAAGAAGGCTTTACAGAAATATTTGTCCAAAGAATTTGAAATGGAAGACCTAGGCCCTCTAAAATATTTTCTGGGAATTGAAGTATCTTGATCTCAGAAAGGTATTTTCTTGTCTCAAAGGAAATATGCCTTGGATCTATTACAAGAGACTGGTATGTCAGTATGTCAACCAGTTGATACACTAGTAGAAGAAGGTTTAAAATTGTGTTTCGAGTCCAACCAGATTCCAGCTGATAAGGGGAGATATCAAAAGATTGTAGGAAAATTAATGTACTTATCACATACAAGACCAGATTTAGCTTACGCTTTGAGCATTGTCAGCCAGTTTATGCATAATCTTGGAGAACAACACATGAATGCAGTTTTATGTATTTTGAGATATTTGAAGTCTGCCCCAGGAAAAAGTATATTGTTTACAAAAACTCCAGATTTCCAAAACATAAAAGTATATACTGATGGCGACTGGGCCAGTTCTATAGATGACAGACGATCGACATCTGGTTATTTTACTTTTGTAGGAGGTAATCTTGTGACATGGAGAAGCAAGAAACAAAATGTTGTGGCTCGCTCGAGTGCAGAAGCAGAATTCAGAAGTATGGCTCTCGGACTTTGTGAAGCGTTATGGATAAGACTCCTTTTACATGATTTAGGTTATCCNAAAATTCTTAGACAAGTTGGGCATGTGCAATATATATGCACCAACTTGAGGGGGAGTGTTGAATTATTTTGTATCAATTAGAATTAATTACAAATGTATCAATTAGAATTAATTACAAAATATTACAAATATATTTTTAATTAATTAGGAGATATTTTTTGTAATTAATTAGGAGATTTGTTTTACTCCTATAAACTGTATCTTTCTCAGAATCAATAAGATAAGAAAAAACCATTTCTTCACACACTAGTTGTATATAGATATTCTATCAGTTACCTAAATGAGAGAAGTTAACATGAATGGAAAGCTCTCTACGAATATAAATAAAATAAAAGAAGATTTCTCCTTGGCATAGCACAATAATCTGTTTTTCATATTTTACTAACCAGGCCTGGTTCTTAAGGGCCAAAATTTTCTAAAGGAAAAGTACTAACACAACTAAGAAGCCATAGATAATATAAGATTATGGGGAAAAATTGATTTCTGGTCAATTCCATCTTTTCCATATGCATAATGTTTGGAAGCAATCCAGCACTATCATCACATACCAAACTTCCTAAATGCTTTCCTAACAATAATTGGCGAAAAATAGGTAAATCTAATAAAACTGAACAAATAAGGGCAAACGATTGAGGATCTCACCATTCCTGAACCAATCAGATATTGAATGGTCCACTAAATTTGCTTCATGTTTACCTGTCCCGAATTAATCAGATAGTGAATAGTCTCATCTCAAACTCTATCTTGAGTATTAAGCATTGTCTGGTATGTTGAAGGTGCTTCTTCAGTGATTATATCTCCAACCAACACAAAAAAATAGCCATCTTGAATTTACTTTGCCCTTTCCCTTAACTCCTTGACTTGATTATAAAAACAATCAAACTCCGAGTCTGGAAGAAAATCTTGTGGCTGCCACATTTGTCCACATTAAGTTTTTTCTTAAAAAATTAACAAATTGTGGACCTGAATTTTTTTAAAACATACCCAATTGTGGAAACAGAGAAAATTCACAAATTGTAACAAGATAAATAAGTTTGTCACAACATATTTGGTTAAATATTGTTTTATCAAAAATTACATCAAAGAACATTATTCAAATTTGACTACCCTTTACCCATCATGCAAATTGAGCCAAAACAAGTAGTAGTACAAGTAATTATATCACACTCACTTGAATCTGATCTAATCAACTCAATATTTTAATTGAGCATTTTGTCGAACACTTTATTTGCGCAAAATCAAGTATACACAGCCACCATAAAATGAAGAAAAAAGTTCCAATAAAAGAATCTAAGCACAACCAGACTTAAACTCATGGTAATTCTTCCACAAAATCTAATCAAATTAAATCTCATCAAACCAAGATAGACCCAAATTTTGAAGCTCAAAAAAGATATTCGAAACACAGGTCTTGGTAAGGATTGAGGAACGAAAATGGAGGTGGTTCTGTTTTGAAAAACTGAGGAGGTCAGAGAGAGAGCGAGAGAGAGAGAGAGAGAGAGAGAGGGACCTAAAGCTTTAGGAGCCAAGCTTTTGTGTGAGAACCTTAAGCTTTGCGAGCCAGCGAATAGAGGAGAGCCACAGAGATGTGAAGCTTTGGGAGCCAAGCTTTCGTGTGAGAACCTGAAGCTTTGAGAGCTAGCGAGCAGAGGAGAGTCACAGACTCGAGCAGAGATGGACCAGAGGAGGAAAAAGATCGAGCGAGAGGAGACTTCGAAGCGTGTGACTACTTAATCCCCCTCAATCCCAAATTCTGAAAGAGATAAAGTTATCCCCTTCTAAGGGGATTATTATGAGACAAGATTATTTTTAGTCCAATCCAATGTACTTAATTTATGACACTAAACATAGGATAACTTTAATCCAATCCAATCCCCCTTTAATCCGGCAATCCAAACAGGCCCAAAATGAGTTGGTGTGTCTCTCTAAGGACATGAATGGCGAGTGTTAATTGCACCACACGTGGATCATTGAAATTACTCTGACGTGGACAATCCACATTCGTGAAGATATGGATACCCAGAATCCCTAAAATCTTTGTCCTTTGTGATATCTTTCTTCTTTTTTTTTTTGAAAAGATCCTTTGTGATATGGATACTCAGTGTCATTTTCTTTCTTCCTTTTTCAGAAAAGCAAAACGTTTTCCCATAATTGTTGTCAACAGCCTCTCGGGGGTCCATTTTCTTCAATGAGTTGGTTCGCATTATTTCGTGTCTTAGAGGACTTCTTAGCCCGGAGGAGCAAGTAATTGTCCATTTGGCCTTTTTTATAGGATTTTGGATATTTATACCTATTTTTTAAAAAACTATTACCAAATTTACGACCTTTTAAAAAAAAAAAATTCCGTACGATATTTCAAAGCGTTTTTCTGAATACTTTGGGAGCTAGAAAATATAAACTAGAATGACAAATTATATCTTATTCATATTTCTTCACTGATCAATACAGTATATATAGAACTAGAATTCATAAATTAGTCCCCTAGAAATCTGTCCGTACAATCCTTAATATGTATATACATCTATACAATCTCTATATAAGGCAATACAATCAATATAATTAATTTAGAAAATCGTTGACCATCTCAACTCTCCCCCTCAAGTTGGTGCATAGATATCGCTTATGCCCAACTTGTTTATAATTTTTGAGAATATTCTACTTGACACTGCTTTGATGAGATTGTCTGCCAATTGATCTTCTGATCGAATCTCTGATAATTCCAAAATCTTCTCTTCTAATTTCTCCTCGACAAAAAATTGGTCAACCTCAACATGCTTTGTTCAATCATGATGAACTGGATTATGGGCCATGTCACGTGCAGACTTATTATCATAATATAGTCGAATTGGTTTATTTGGTGAATATCCCAAATCCTGCAAGAAAAATTTAAGCCACAATCCTTCACAAATCCCAAGTACCATTCCTCTAAGTTCTGCTTCTCCACTTGAACAGGCAACAACATTCTGCTTCTTGCTCCTCCAAGTGACAAGATTGCCACCTACAAATATAAAATATCCTGAAGTGGATCGCATATCATTCTTATCTCCAGCCCAGTCTGCATCATTGTATACATCTATGGTTTGTTCTTCTGTGTTTCTAGAGAATAAAATTCCCTTTCCTAGAGCAAACTTCAGATATCTCAAAATATGTATGACAGTGTTCATATGTTGTTCACTCAGATTGTGTATAAATTGGCTAACAATACTCAATGCATATGTAAGATCTGGTCTTCTGTGTGCTAAGTACATTAATCTGCCAACAAGCCTTTGGTATCTCCCTTTGTCAACTGGAACTTGATCGGTTTCAACACGTAATTTCAATCCTTCTTCAATTGGTGTATCTGTTGGTTTACATGCTGACATACCAATTTCTTGAAGCAGATCTAAGGCATATTTCCTTTGGGACAAGAAAATGCTTAAACTTGATCGTGATACTTCTATTCCAAGAAAATACTTCAAGGAACCTAGATCTTTCATCTCCAATTCTCTATACAAGTATTCCTGCAAAAACTTCCTTTTATCTGGATCATTTCCTGCTACTACTATGTTATCTACATAAATGATGAGTGCAGTAATTTTCCTATTCTATTTTTTTAAGAATAGAGTGTGATCTAGATTGCTTTGTTGGCAACCGAAGGCTATCATAGATTTTGTGAATCTTCCAAACCAAGCTCTAGGAGATTTCTTCAGTCCATACAATGATTTCTTCAGTCTGCATACCTTTTGGCTTTGCTTCTTTGTTTCCATGCACCCTTGTGAGAGATTCATATAGACTTCTTCAGATAGTTCGCCGTGTAGGAATGCATTCTTCACATCAAATTATTGTAAAGGCCAATCAAAATTTACAGCTAAGGATAACAAGACCCGGATTGTGTTGATTTTGGCTATAGGTACAAATGATTCAGTGTAGTTAATTCCATAAGTTTGGGTGTATCCTTTTGCCACCAATCTCGCCTTAAAACGTTCGATCATACCATCAGCTTTGTATTTCACAGTAAAAATTCATCGACACCCAACTGATTTTTTTCCTGAGGGAAGGTCCACAAGGTCCCAAGTTTGGTTCTTCTATAATGAGGATATCTCTTCATTCATTGCGGCTTTCTGTCTTGGATCAGTTAAAGCTTTCTGCATACTATTAGGAATTGATACAACAGATAATTGATTGACAAATAACTGATTTATTTTTGACAAGCGATGTGTAGATATATAATGGTTCATAGGATATCTCAATTTACTAGACAATTGAGGTTCATATGTTGGTTTTGGAATACCTCTGATGAGATGTTATGGTAACTGTTTCTTAGATGACTCAGGCACTGTATAAGGAACATTCTCAGACAACGATTAGTTTGCTGTATTGATTTGGAAAGACTTAGGCTCGATGTCAGAGGTTTCTTGTCTTTCTGAGTGCTCGATACCACCGAGGTCAAAGTTTTGACTAATAGTTTTCAATCCATCTACTTCTACGTTTATTGTGTTGCTGTGTAGGATATCACCACTCACATCTAAGTTTTGACTGCTAGGATCTAAATTACCTATCTTTTGATCAGATACTTCCACTATATCTTCCTCAAGGTTGTACACAAGAGTATAAATTTCCTCAGGATACTCCCCCTGAAAGTCAGAATTAGAGAAGTACATAGTATCTTCGTGAAAGACAACATTCATAGTGATAAACATACGCTTAGTAGGAGGATGATAGCATCTGTATCCTTTTTGATGACTAGCATATCTAACAAAGACACATTTTAAGGTCCGAGGCATTAACTTACTGCGTTGGAGTTTGTGAAGGTGAACATAGGCAACACAGTCGAAGACATGAGGGGGTAGGTTCGGGATGGTGGGAGCAACAATAGCTTTTGCAAGTTTTGGAAGGGTGTTTTGAAGTTGATCGTGCGAGATGGAACACGATTGATAAGATATGTTGCAGAAAGAAGGGCTTCACCCCAGTAACACAAGGGAATGCGAGCTTTAATTAGGAAAGCGCAAACAACCTCCAATAAGTGTCGATTCTTGCGTTCGGCCACACCATTCTGTTGAGGTGTATTTGGACAACTGGTTTGATGAATATAGCCATGAGAGTTCAAAAATTTTGAAGTTCAGAACTATAGTATTCTCCACCATTATTACTTCGTAATACTTACATTCGGGCATTGTATTGTGTACGAATGGTGGTATAAAATTTCTAAAATAGCAACATAACTTCTGATTTAGATTTCATCAAACACAACCAAGTTATTCGAGTACAGTCATCTATAAAAGTAACAAACCAACGAGACCCCCTTAATGTAGGAAATTTGGATGGTCTCCAAACATTAGAATTGCAAGTTCACACATATCACATTTGAAAATAGAAATGTCCAAATTTATAAATAAACTAGGAAACAACTTTTTCAAATAACCAAATGAGGCATGTCCCAAGCGGCGATGCCAAAGCCATTTCTCAGTTTTCTTCTTTGATGAATGAGTGCCCTTTACAGTCAAGGCTTGTTGTAATCTGCTAGAAATTTATGATTTCAAGTCCAAGTAATACAGCTTCCCTCTCTTAACACTATAACTAATCGTTTATCAAGTCTGAATGTCTTTAAACACACAATAATTAGGACCAAAAATAACAACACAAGATAAGGTGATTTGAGAGACTGACAAAAGATTATATGCTAAGGATGGAACAACCAACACAGAATCTAAATATAAAGTATTAGTGAGATGTGATGACCCTTCCCCAATAACCGGGGTGGTATTACCGTTGGCCGTGGAGACACACTTTTGGAAGGTTGGGTTAAGGGTTGTGACTTGTCTAATATCAAATGTCATATGATCAGTAGCACCAGAATCAATTATCCATGCATTATTCAAAATAGGTGTAGAAATGTTTAAGACCTTACCTTCTCTAGTGTTTATAGTAGTTACCAATGCTGATGACGAAGGAGTAGCACTATCTTTTTTTGTTTGAGCAATGGCTGTAGTAGATGGTCACTTGTAATTCCGATGCCTTATTGGGTCCCACCAATCTGGATATCCAACAAGTTCAAAACAACGACTTTTTGAATGACCTTTTTTACTACAGTGAGTGCATTTGTAAGTCAGTTTATTTGAACTATTGGAATATTTCGGATTGGTAGATTTTGGTCGGTCTTGTGATGTCAGACTAGGTCAATTCTGGGAAATCATAGTAGAAGTTTCAGGTTTTTCAATATCCTCATTTAAAGCAGTAGATCGTATGGCTTCACGACGAACCAAGGAATAACACTCTTCCAAAGTTAAAAGTGGTTCACAACGTAGAATTTCTCGTCGAAGTTGATCAAAAACTCTATCCAATCCAGCAAGAAATATATGTACTCGTGTTCGCTCAATAGACTGCTGGTATGCTCTAACTTCATCAGGATCTTTTATGACTACTTTATCACGATGATCTAGTTCCTGAAATATCTCCATTAACCACCTGTAATATACGGAGAGAGATTTGATACCTTATTTTGCTGAGAAGGCTTTTTGGTGCAGAGAATAGACATGTATCTCATCATTGCCATCATAAAAAGATTTTGAAAGAGTACTCCAGATTTCGCGGTCAATAGGTATACGGAGATAGCGCTTCATGATGTCTGGAGACATGGGCATCAAAAGCCAGCGTTTCACCTTTTGATTTTCTGCATACCATTTTTCATATTCCTTATCTGTCACAGCAGGTTGATTGATTTCGCCCATGTGGTAGGAAAGTTTCTCTCGTTCATCAATATGCATCTCCATCAATTGAGACTAGACATCGTAATTTGTTTCGGTAAGTAGAATACTGGCATTAAAGGCACCTTCAGGCTGCATAAGAACTGGAATAGATTTTATTTCTGAGGATTCAGTTTGTTGACTCATATCTTGTTTTTTGTTTTTTTGTTTTTTTGGTTTTTGTTTTGTTTTATTTTTTTGTTTTGTTTTTGTTGTTAACTAGTATATATATATATGTCTAATAAGATACAAGAATAAGAGAAATAAATAAGTCTAATTATTGAATGGGCCTATACTTGAAAGTATAAGGATCTGGGCCTAGAAATGACTTGAAAAATTGAAATCAGCTCAGTTTGAGTCGTACCACGTTGAGTTCGCAGAGAAAAAAAAGAGGAGGAAACAAACCAAGTATGACAAGATTGATTTTGAGGTGGAGTCAACTACGACAGCGGCACAATGTTCGATTTTGAAGCGGCACAATGTTCGATTTTGAAGCGGCACAATGGTTTTAAGGACTCATAAAGGTGATACGGCAATCGATTGTGAGGTGGCACGGTGGTTTTGAGGACTTATGATAGTGGCACGATAGTCGATCACGAGGCAGCACGGTGGTTTCGATAAGTCGGGAAGGCAGCACAGCGGTCGATTGAGTGATTTTTAGTGGATTTTGACGAGGTTTGATACGAGGGTTTGCAAGCGTTTCAAGGTTTTGATACTTTTGATTTACTGTGGTTTGGATGGTCAAGTGTTTGGTTAAGAGCTTTGATTTTTTTTTTTTTTTGAGGTCAAGATTGAGCGGAGACAGACGGTAGCCTGATTCGGCATCGTTGGTGATGTTCGGTGTAGTGGTAGACGAGCGATTTGAGCAGTTTGGGTGAACGGCTGCGTGTGAAAAGGTGAAATTCACATGTTTCTAGAGTTTTTTTTTTTCGGTTTGTTTTTAAGAATAGGATCAGATCCTACTCTGATACCATATAAACTAGAAAGACAAATTGGTATCTTACTCATATTTCTTTACTAATCAATACAGTATATATGGAACTAGAATTCAGAAATTAGTCCCCTAGAAATTTGCCTGTACAATCCTTAAAATTTGTATACACCTATACAATCTCTATATAAGGCAATACAATCAATACAATTAATTTGGGAAATCGTTGACTATCTCAACCGAAAATGCAGTAGCATTTTAATATATAGGCCATCTTTTTTTTTTTCCTCTCTAGGAAACCCTTTGTAGTTTCCTAGTAGAGGTGTCAAAATAGGCGGGCCGGGCCGGCCCGTCTAAGAAAGCGGGTCGGGCTAGACCCGGCCCAGAATTTTAAAATGTAGCCCGGCCTATAGGCCCTCTGGGCCGGGCCCGAAATTAAAAAAAAATCCAAAAAAATGAGATTATTATTTGTATAATTAATTAAAAATATTAAAATAAAATTTATGAAAAAAAAAATAATGTGTTATATTTTTTTTCTATTGATAAAAGTTTAAAAATAATTAAATAAGCTAAAAGTATATAAGTAGAATAGTTGATAAAAAAAAGTTTAAGTATCGAAAAATTATTTAGAATTAGATTGAAATTTGAAAGTAAGAAAAAAAAAGAGTGAGGAAATGTATATTTATAAGTATTAGAAAAAGTTTGTATTTAAATTTTGTTAAAAAAAAAAAATTAAAAAATTTATTTTTTGGTGGGCAAGCTGGGCCGAGCCGGTGGGCCTAAACATATAGCCCAGCCCAGCCCGGCCCTAACCTAGGGCCAGGCCGAGCCCGGGCCCGTTATAATGCGGGCCAGGCTGAGCCGGCCCGGCCCGACCTGTTTGGCCCGGCCCATTTTGACACCTTTATTTCCTGGAAGCCAATTTACTTTTTTATTAGCGGAGTGTCATGTACGTAAGTAAATAACAGAAAACCATTGTAGTTTCCTGGAAATTAGTTTAATTTCCTATTAGCAGAATGTCAAGTACATAAATAAATCACAGGAAATCACAAAGGTTTCCTGGAAACTAGTTTGGTTTCCTTTTAGCGGAATGTTATTACAGAAAACCACAAATATTTCTTGGAAACTAGTTTAGTTTTCTTTTAACGAAGTGCTATGTACATAAGTAAATCACAGGAAACTATAAAAGTTTCCTAGAAACTAGCATGGTTTCCTTTTAGCGGAATGCCCCGTATGTAAGTAAATCACAGGAAACCACAAAAGTGTCTAAGAAACTAGTGTAGTTTTCTTTTAGCAGAATGCCCTATAATTTTTATGATTTATACTCTTTTCTTTTCTTTTTTTTTCCTCTTTATTATTCAAATCAAACAAATGAATAGTAGAAAAAATCTAAGATTAGTTGAATAAATTTTGGAGAAAAGGTTGATTGAAACCCATAAACCAAAATACAAAAAGTTAATAGCTACAAAATGAAAAAAAAAAAAAAGAAAAAGAAAAAGGGTGGGAGGGGAGGGGAGGGACAAATGTACAATAAAATTAAGAAAGCTTAAAAGTTCGTTGAAAGAAATAATTTACCGATCAACAATGACAGAGCTGTGACGATGGAGGCCTCAGGACAAAATCTCTTTAATATTGATGTGAACGAAACAGAATGAAAGAGACGAAGTTAATCTTGATTTTATCAGCGACGAAAATGAAAGAGACGAGGTCCCGACCATGAGAGTGAGGGGGCACTCCTCTTATTTAAGTAATAAAATAAAGTAAGAAAGGGAAAGAAAACAATGGGTCATTTCTCTAAAAATATTATTGTATAAAAATAAGTTTAGAATGAAATATCGTACTATGGGAATTATTTTCCAAAAGGTCGTGTGTGGCATCTTTTTTCCTTTTTTATAGTCTACATTAACTTGTCTTCTCAACTTCATATAAGGATGAAAATGTCATTATCGATAGAATTGTAAGAAATTTTGATTTACAGATAATTTCAATAAAAAATATCAATGGAAATATCGATATCAACGGATATTCGGGAAAAATTGAATATTTTGGACACAACTCTATTTTTTATGATAAAACTTTATAGAATACTAAAAACAAAAATAATATTTCTTGATTTGAACTAGATTAATAATAAAAAGAACACATTTGCTTTAATATGATAAATTCTTTTCCATATACGTTGTATAATGTATAATGACTTAGTTACAATTATGCAGAGAATCAACAATATTATTATACATTGATTATAATTTTATAATATTCTAAATACTCCCTGCTAAGAATATATAAAATAATATAAATTATAGCATACTAATTAAATGCCAAAGATATCAAACTTCCAAGTGTCTTTAATATGAGAATTAATTAAAAAGGAACTTTTAGGAGTTCGAAAAATATTAGGTAAGTTCTGAACTTCTGATTTTGATCTAATGATTCTAAATAATATATTTGCCAATATACTACATATATTGAAAAAAAAATTCAGTAGTTAATGTGCCACATGTATATTTCTTGATCTCTTCCTATTGTCAACCCGTAATTTGGATTTTAGTTCTTTAATAAATTCATATTAGACAATATAATAACTTTTTATTTTTTAACGAAAAAGAAAAAAAATGGGTCATAGATTAAATTTTTGTAAAAAAAGAAAATTTCTCGGTCTTTTTTAATATTACGTGGATATTTCTACAAATATCCTAGATATTTATGGATTTCGCGGATATTGTGGACACTATGAATATTCTGCGGACACTCTGGGAAGAGAATCTTCCACTCCTATATTTATGTCGAGATTTCAAAATATGGATAATATTGTGAAAACACCGACAATATCGTGGATATTTTCATATTCCAAGATTAGTTTTGAATGGGTGGAAAAAAAAGTGAGAACCGTTATGAGATTTATATGTCATAAAATACATTTTATTGATTGATCATTTTTTTTTAGTAGCTTTATTACCACCTCTTTTTTTTCTCTCCCCACCCCCCTTCTAAATACACTCCTCTAGTATTTTAAAATTTCTTTTCACACATCTTATATATTTATATTATGTACAAAAATACATCTTATTAAATATTTCTTTAAATATTATTTTTTCCACTCCTAATACTTTACAATAAATTAGTTTTTTAGATTTTTTTTCTCCCTTTAGAAATTAAAATAATAGTATAAATTGAGAAAACTATTTTTTGTTTTACAACTACACAACTCGTTGGTTTCGAAATAAAAAAAAAAGTTCATGAACGGTGGTTTCCCTACCAAAAAAAAAAAAGAGAAACACGTACACACACAGAGTTAGTTCCCAAACCAAAAAGAAAAGAAAAACTTATAAGAAAAAAAATANGTTTCCCACCCTCCCCCCCCTCCTCCCAACGTCAAAAAAAAAATGTTATCTGTTGGTTTATAAAAAAAAAAAACACTTTAAAAGGAAAATATAAAATCTTGATTTTTTTTTATAAAAGAATTCATACAATTAATGTACATAATTGGGGAGTGTGTTAAGAGATAAAAATTTTAATTGTTTACTAATATATGAAAATACTCATATCAATTCATAAGAGAATATTTTTATAAATAAATAATTAATTAAAAAGGGGTGTGGGGAGAAAAAAAAAAAGAGGTGGCTTTTTTTTTTTTCCATTTTCTCCTAAAAATTGAGAACCATTATGAAATTTGCATACCAATAATACCCTTTTATTGATAGAGATTTATCACTTTGTACACACAGAAATCATCACCAGCCACCCGAACCAAATTATTGGACCAACCTTTTGAACCACAACGGACATAGTCACATGCATTCCCTGCATGTATTCACTGATTCAATCTGATGGCCCCCCACCCTGTTCTCCCTAAACTCAAATTTACTCCCAGAACGCAAATGGGGAATCTGAGGGTGATGTAATTTTTTGGAAATCTAATCAATTGTTTTTGGTTTTGCATTGGAATTTTTTTCGAGTCTTATGGGAATGTTATAAAATTATGTTTGGTTACGCATGAGATATGAATCTGGAATAAAAAAAATAAAGTTAGAAAGAAAATAATTTTATTACGATGTTCACATATTCAAATAAGGATTAATGTGAAAACCATGTGAATTTTGTGTATCTCTGAGACATACTTAATTCAACTCCTTGAATTTCACATTTCTACGGGGCCATGCACGTTGCACAACAACCCCATAACAGCCTCTAAATGGCAATGGCTAAATGGTAAACTAGGCTGTAAACTAGGCCCATAATAGGCTATGTTTGGTAGAGAGGAAAGAAAGTAGAAGGGAAGAAAAAATTAGGAGGGAAAGAAAATGTGTAGGATGAAAAGGAAAGTGTCTTTCCTCAATTGTTGTTTGGTATGTAGGAAGGAAAGAAAATTAGTATATTTTAAAATGACTATTTTGTCCTTTTTATTAAAATTTTAAAAGTAGTATACAAGGTTAATTTGGTAAATTTACTTTAAAGCCTTTGTTAAAAAACTTTTCCTCTCCCTTTTCTCTCCATTTTTGGGAGAAAAATATTGGAGTGGGTCCCACCATATTTTTCCCTCCCATTTTCTCTTCCATTTTCTCTTCTCTTCCCTTTTCCCTCTTACCAAACAACCCAAAATTTTTTTTCCCTCCACTTTTCCCTCAAAACTTTTCCTTCCTCTCCCTTTTCCTTCCTACCAAACATAGCCTGACTAAAACAGATACGAGAGTACTTGATTTTACGTCTTTTACTAACAAGAAAAAGAGAAGAAAAGAGAACACGAGCCTCTCCATTTTTGCCGATTAGGGAGTGAAGAACTCTAATTTTTCTTTTTCTGTCAAGATTAATTTCTATTTCATCGGTTTATCTTAAATGTATAGGCTAGAGAAAATCAATGGCCCATTTCATTTCGGACAGATTTGATGGGAAAAAAAAATTATCAACATATATAACTCCTGCAAAGAAAATTTTTGGTCTAATGTGAAAATAAAAAAACAAAAATATTCATTCTCCTTAAAGAACAATTCAGATTCAAAAAAAAATCTCCTTATAGAAAAATAAGTGATACGGAAATGGCAAAACATTCCTATTCACGGAAATGGCAAAACATTCCTATTAACTTTGCAAAGAAAAATTAAGATAAACCCAATAAACCTCGAGATTTTTGGGGTTTATAGAAATATGACCAAATTTTGGGCCCAATTTCAGTAAATGTCCCTTTGTCAAATGTTATAGTAAAATGTCTGGTATATATGCTTATATACTAAGTGTAAAATTTTATATACCAAGTATAAAAAATTATATACCTAGTGCATTTCTGTACAGTATCTAAAATTGGTAGATATAAAAATATATATACCTAGATATTTAGCTATAAAATTTTAAAAGTAGACATCTACTTAATCAAATTTAAAATTTTGGTCATTCACCTAAATTTCTTGAGATTTTTTTGTTTTTTTGTTTTTTCATAAAAAGGACAAGGTCATTTTAGCCAAATAGCCGAATTTTGAATCATAATTTGTAAAATGGCCGTTTTTCAAACAGTCTTAGAAATGACTAAATTTTGAAAATTATTTTAAAAATGACCATTTTTTCATATTTAGTATATAAAAATATATTGATTTATTTTTTAAAAATTTAATTTATTTTATAAAAATTAGAACAACTAAAAAAGATCATTTATAAAAATAAAATTATAAAATAGTCATTTATTAAATAGGGACTTCTAGGGTACAGTATAGGTTTTTGGGTCTATTAATACACCCCACGATTAAGGATTTCTAGTAGATATTGAGTAAGGATCGTAAGTTTTATTGTAGATACCACTTTACTCGATTTCAGCCTATTTAGAGGGGGAAAAAAAAAAGAAAAAAAAAAATCTGAGTTCCTCCTGACAACAGAGCTTCTGTAGAAGAACGATACACCATTAATGAAATTATTATTTTTCTGGATCAAATTCCTATTTTCCTATTTTCGTGCTTTAGTTATTATGATTCCCATTAGATTTTGAACAAAGGGAGAAAAATTTTACACTTCAAAAATAGGTTTGTTTCTTTTTTTTTGTTTCAAAATTTTCAATGGATTATTTGGAAACAGGTTCAACCTTAAATGAGTTCATTTGAAAACAGGTTCAATTTTTTCTTCTTTTTCAAATTTTATGAATTTGGTTGCTTTGAAACGGGTTCAACCTTAAATGGATTCATTGTATTATTTTTCCTTTTTTTCATTTTATTGAGCTCAACATATTTCTATGAATCTGCATATGCCGTGGAGCTTGGCCAATAATGGGATTTCAAATAGAGCAATAGATCTTGTTATTTTTGTTTGTATTTACAAAAAAAAAAAAGTGTTAATTGAAGTTGAGCAAAGATCTGAAATTTAACAATTTACCAAATGATAGTCAAACCTTGGATATTTAACTCATGAAGTCCAAAAATCTCAAATCCCTATTGATCAAGGCAAAAAATGACAAAAACTCAGATATGGAAATCACAAGAACAAGAAACCTATATATGAAATTCCATGAAAAGAAAAAAAAAATGAGAAACCCCATAAATTTGATGAAAATCCTAATTATTTTGATTTATAGCCAATAAATTCGGTGACAATTCGAGTTATTTAACTCTGAAGGAGATTTTGCTAAGCTTGGCTTTATTCTGTGAGTGAGAATGTGGGAAAGATGATGAGGAAAAAGTTTAATGCACTAAATTGTATGGGGCATTCCATAAGACTTAGTTCTTCTTGACCATTTAATATAAATCGAAGGACTAGAAGTCCTTAATTATGGGGTGTATTGATACACCCAAAAACCTATACCATATCCTAAAAGTCCCCTTATTAAATACTCAAAAGGTAATTTGGGGAAGGTAAACCAAGAGCTGCCCTACAATTTAGAAATTTGAATTGATCATGTATGTAAGTAAGTTTTGGGTGATAAAGTGCTGGAATACTTTCTTCTATTTTGTAGAAGAGACTTCCATCAAATCAATAGAATTTTGATACCACACAACCACACTACTTCATCTTCACGTCACCTTTCCTCAAACAATTAATTTTGATACCTATATTAACGAATTGAAGGAAAAGTTCAAATTGAATTGTGATATTCATCTCTTTTTGAGCACTGGTTATGGAGGCTGTTAAGAAGAGAGACGATTTTTTTTTTCTTTCCCAACTTTGTTTTGAGATTTTATAGTGTAACTAAGTATATCATACTTTCTATACTCTTAACTCCTTGACCTTCTGTCATCTTCATCTAATGATAGAAAAATTTACCCAGGGATAATTATAGTAATAGTACTTGAATTATACCTGTTATATATGCCACTTCACCTCAGAATCTTTAATTTATATAGTGGACTATATTTAATTATGCAATTTTTACAGCAATGACTATTTCATTACAAGCAATTTTTTTTTAATATACAAAGTCTATAATTAGACATTATTTGGTTTTTCAAACTATGTTTTTCACTTGACTTAATAGTTTCTGACAAACAGACTATTGTTATAATAATTGCATAATTTTTATTAGTCTACTATATAAATTAAAAATATGGAATATTATTCTTAGCCATAATTATCAAACTATGTGCTTTATAAATAACTAATTTCTGTTAAAAATTTAATAATTTATAAGAATTATTACTGCAATAATTACATAAGTTAGAATAGTGTTCTAGGTAAATTGAAAATTTAGGTTTTTAATATGGCAAATTATTTAGTCCTTCAGTGTAGTTTTGAGGGACTAAATCTAGCTCACTAAAAGACAAAAGAAATCACCTCTAGCAACCAGTTTTGATAACTTGTTTTGCTAGAGGACAAATACCTCAAAAGGGGTTAAAAAAGTAGAAAAGGGTAAAAGAATAAAAACAAATTAATTTAATAATCAAAAAGGGTAGAAACTTGGGCTAAGATCGTAATTTTGCTAGTAAATTTGAAGGACCTTTAGGTACTTTAACAACTTGTTTTTTGGAAATTCAGAATTATTTTTTGGAGCTTTGGAACGATTTTTTGGCCACCAGAAAACATGATTTGATGTAGTTCTAACAACTTATTGTCGTTTTTATAGTTTTCCAAGGTAATCTTGAAAAAATTGTCTTTTTCAAGGTAACCTTGAAAAAATTTGTCTTATGGAACAAACTTATTTTAAATATATTAAATATTTTTTTATTATATAGTATGCTGAATTATTATTCAATAAGTTATCTAATTTATGATTTTAATTATTCAGTTCATGTTTTTATAAGTACATTACGTTATCATTTTTTTAGGATTAAGATTTTGTATATAAAATTTACATAATACAATTAGTTCAATGTTCACATATATGACAAAATAATTCAATACATAATTTGTATATATTACTAAGAAATAAATAATTTAAACAAATATCGTCAAAATAAGACATCAATATTAAAATATTTTACTTATATACAAATAATGTAACATATTATCATAATATCAAGTTCGACTATAATTGATAATTTTTTTACTAATTAGTGAAATTTCTTATTAACTTAATATCGAGTGTGTATTACTTTATAAAGTAGTGTATTATAGTATTTAATAAGACACTGTCATATATTATGACATACTTAAGTTAGAACAAATTTTTGATTAATTAGTAAAATTTCACATTAAATTAATACCACTAAACACAATTTAATAATAATGAAATATAGTACTTAATAGAACTCCATTTCTTAAAGTCCCATGCTTAAGTTAGAACAAATTTTAATCAATTCTTATTAATTAACAAAATTTAATAGTTTTTTTTAATACCACTAAGCATAATTTGATAAAGTAGTTATAATACTTAGTAAAATACTATTACATACCATCACATGCTCCATTATAACTTAAGTGAGTTAGTTTTGCATTGAATTTACAAAATCTAATATTAATTTAATTATGTAAAGTATAATAACAAAATCTAGTGCTATATAATCCTTAATATAACACTATTACATACTATGACATGCTCAATTAAGATTAGAATTAGTGAATTTCTAATTCATAAGTAATATTTCATATTAATTCAATACAACCAAGGATAATTTAATAATTCTTTAGATTAAAGTGCTCAGTAAAATATTATTATATAATATCATATGCTATTATAAGGCCTGAACTGAGTTCATAATGGTATTCTTTTGAAGATAAAAAGCTTAGGAAGGCAAACAAAAAAACGATAGCTTTTTATTTTCTAATATAAATATGAGAAATTTAGGTGGATGACCAAGATTTTATATTTGATTAAGTAGATGTCTACTTTTAAAATTTTATAGCTAAATGTCCAGGTATATATATTTCTACACTTGGTAGATACACATATCTACCAAGTTTAGTTACTGTACTGAAATGCATTGGATATATAATTTTTTATACTTGGTATGTTAAATTTTACACTTAGCATATAAGCATATATACCAGACATTTTGTTATAACATTTGACAAAGGGACATTTACTGAAATTCGGCCCAAAATTTGGTCACATTTTTATAAATATTCAATAGTGAGTACTGATAAATAATCGGTTACAAGTTTTATTATTTTAACTGCCTCATTCATTGTCCCTAAAAAGTAACCATAGGATTAAAAGAATTTGGATTTATGAAAGATCCAAAGGCTCGTAACCAATGAGGGACCAAGTCCCTCATACTTAATGAAAGTATAACCGAAAATGGAAAACATTGAGGAATTATCTTTTGTCTTTGGGTTTTGAGAAGAAACATGAAAGAAGAAGTGTACACGCGTCACAGAAAAGGAGAAAGAAGAATGCTAGCAACACTCTCTTAGACTAGAGAGTATAAAAAAGACTAAAAAAGAGAATGCATTTAGCATTTCTCAAAGAGATAGTAACTGTACTACTAGAATTATGGTATAGGTCATTTTAGTGAGATGGCCCACAAATCATAATGAGAGATTTTTTCTATTTAGAATAAAAGAAGAGATGGGACAATATTAGCAATGTAAATAGAGACATGTATATATATATATATAGGACACCAATCCAGTAGGTATTTTTTTTTTACCTATGGGTAGGTATTTTTTTTTGACCAATGAAAATCTAACAAATATATTTTTTTATTGTAAAAGGTAGGAGAGAGAAAAGTCATTAATTATATACGTCTTTTCATGCACTTCATTAGAGCCATTGGATCACCATTAGATGATGATCCAACGGTTCAAAAAAAATACCTACCCATAGGTAAAAAAAAAAAAAGAAAACCTATTGGATTGGCAACCATATATATATGTCATCGTGTCACTAAAAGAGCTCATCATATATATCATCATTTCTTTTTCTTTTTCTTTTTCTTTAATTATATGAGAAAAAGTAGATATCAGTTTTCTTTTTCTTTAATTATTTTGAGGGAAAGATATCAGTTTTCAACATGGTGAAATCACACTCTGCATTCTTGATAACTTATGGGTTAGCTCTTTTTGTTAGATATACATAATGGATTAATAAAACAAATATAATCCCAGAATCTATCATGTCAAATTGTCAGGAAAAGATCTGTTGAGAGTAAACCCGTGACTAACCTGAATCCATTGAGTTTGACAGTAAAGGATGTGATCACATAAGCGGAAGCGATTAACTGATTAGAGCCTGAGGGTAGAAAGTTTTCCACAGCCAGAATACTCTATGTATGCTCAATGGGTCTCTCTCTGTTGATGGAGGCAGAGGAGAAGAGCACACATTCTATTTGGCTTGGGGACCAAAACCCTATAGTTATGTCTTTATATATTAGTCACTAATAGAGACCCCATCAATCCTTATTAGACTAGGATTAGGTAACCACACATTACAGAGTCCACACTTAATTGGTAACTTCCTGAGCCTTCAATTAGATCACTTAATGGCTCCACTTAATTAAACAGCCCTAATATATAATTGTTATTTAAAAACTTATGGCCCATAATTAGGGTATATATCGTATAACCTAATAATCTCCCACTTGAGCTACATGAGTTTTTCTTGAGATAATTATATAATGAAAACTTGAATGTGCACTTTATTGCTGTCAGTTGAGAAATTACCTCTTAAGACAATCTGAACCATTTTATATATTAATATGAAACCAAAGCGGTCTTCATTGCACTTAGGTAGGCAACTAAACCCATCAACGATTATCAAATCAATACACGCGATGACACAGATCAAGTATGGATGTGTGGCATAAAAATTACACGAAAAGTGATCTTACATGCCTATTTCTATTTGGTCATGCTTTAAACTGAAATGAGATCAACCTTAGTCTTTCCTCTTAATGCATTACCGCAAACTTTATGCTTAAACCACAGTAGGAAAGATAATAATATAATAAATATCATATTTGAATTCAGAGTTTACAAAAAAAAAAAAATATCGACCATATTCTGCAGAAATTAATCAAGGATTAAGTGTCACTAATGAACATTTAGACCAAACTACAAACTCCCACTGAAAATACACATCTTTAAAATACAACACCATTATGAGCAATATGCTCATGAAAACACCTTAGGTGATAAGCCTTTAGTGAGTGGCTACTATGATGGAGTTTGTACTTACATGTTCCTTAGACACTTGTCAACTCTAAATACTTTATTTTAACAACATATAACTTAAAGTCTACGTGCCTTGAGTTCAAGAGTTTCTGTTATTATTGGAACACATCAATGTAGCCTAATTATCACAATAATTCCTTAATGATTTTTTAAAACCATCAACCACAGCTTACAGCCTGGTGATAAAGTTCCGCAGTTATATTCCATAAATCGATGCCTTATAACAAGAGATATATACTTTGCTCCGTAGTGAAAAGCTGTGAGTGTTTATTTAACACTCTTCCAAATAGCTCCTCTATTTAGCAAATATATATAATCAGAAGTGGATCTTTAACTATATAGAAAAAATTAGGATTTTTCTAAAAATTTTAAAAATAGAAGAATGATCAAAGATATAGTTAGGTTCAATGTATTTCAACATCAAAAAAATATATTTATCTCTTTATTTATTTTGATGAGACGAATGTAACACAACT